>JAQZBX010015684.1:0-37301 GCA_029593785.1 Cabassous unicinctus | reverse complement strand
ACTATATACATTATATATAATGTATAATGTATAGTGTTTTCAGTGAGCTTTGTGAATTATGTCCTAGCAAATTTTTGAACCTGAGGGGGTGTTAAGGACCCCAAATTTATAGGCAGTTGGTCAGAAGTGTGGGTGGCCAAGGCCCTCAAATTTGTAACTGCTGTTTGAAGGACAATCTGTAGAGGATTGACCTTAACCTGTGGAGTCGCACCTAACTCTTCAGAGCCAGAATTGAATTGAGTTACTGCAGCATTCGTAGTTGGGTGTCAAGAAACTGGTTACAGTAGCTGCAGAAGTTTTTTCGAACTTTTCAATGATAATGAAGAAAACTAAAAAATATAAAGGGGCAAACTTATCAGCTATGTAAATCAAAATATGTTTATTTATATTGACTTATTATTTTTTAACTTCTAAATGAAAACATTAGGCCTTTTGCCTAGTACTGATCTTTTATTTAGGAATATATTGGCTTTATTTGTTTAGTAGGGTTGGGATGGGAGAAAGTTAAGGAAAATCACTTTGTCAGAATGTTCCTTATACTACCAGTTTTTCAATAAAATAGCTGCTTTCTTCCTGTTTGCTGAATTTAAATCTATACCTTGATTCAGTCCTTTATAATTTGCTGAACAAAGGTGACCTGTGAATCTTCTCTTAAGAGCATCTCCCATATTTTTTATTTAATGTTTTTTTTTCTGTTTATGTTTAGAGAAGGATCATCCTCAACAACAGAACTTTAGAAAAAGTCCTTTAAAAACAGTTAACAGACTGATTGCTTTTGCTTGACTTGCTCACAGTTCAATGTTGTTCACAGCAATAATTCTGACATTTGGTAAGCAGTTTAAACATGAATCAAGGAAACTGTCAGTAGCTCAAAGAGTATCAGGCCTGTTTTAAACTACAAATGAGATGTTCAGAGAAAGCTTACTGATGCACTCAGGCTGCCAAGAGTGGTTGGTTCATGACATCATTGCCAGAGATGCTGCATCTGGGAAACTGGTCTTTCAAGAACAACTTGAAGAAAGAGTTTTCATGGGATGGGGAAGAATTTCATTTTGAAGGATAAAAACTTGCAAAGACAATGAGCAAATAAACAGTCTACTTTTTAAAAAGCTTTCATTGACTCCGAGCTGGTTTTCTTATCTGCTGCTAATTACTGTTAGTTAAGCTTTTGAAAGTCTTATAGAAAATAGTCTAATTTGAGGGGTGGGGTGGGAATAAATAAATCTAGACACTTATAGGCAGGGCAGACAACCTCAGGAAATCGGCACACTGTTGGCAGGCCTTACCTTGGAATATATGATCACCTATCTCCCCAATGTATGAGAGTGAGATTCATTTATAGCTTTCCTACACATGGTTCTTCTGCCCCTTTTATTTGAATATATATTTAGCACTGTACCCGTTAAATATATGCCCTAGAGACTCAAATTTTCCACGTGTTCTTATGTCGGTTGAGCCCTGAATCTCAGCACTGAGGTGTAGCCAACACATACTCTCCAGTTTATGAACTCACCCAGGACAATTAACAAAGGGATGATGATGGACAGTGCCCATCTTAAACCAGAAAGGTTATCTGCAACAGCAACCAAGATGGTTCCACACATTTGCCCCATGGGATATAAGCCTTCTCTTAATCTGAAGCAGAGTGGGCATCACCAACCCCAAATCCCCAGGATTGAGGAATGAATAAACATAAAATGGGAGTGCAACTATTGACTAAAGTAGACTTCTTATTATTCTAATAATGGAAGAATTTGTAACATCTATATATAGACAGTGGTCATCAGAGGTTCTGAGAGGAGGAAGAGGGAAGAATAGGTGTAACATGGGGCATTTTGGGGGCCTTGAAATTGTTCTGCATGATACTGCAATGACGGATACAAGCCATTACACGTTTTGTCAAAACCTATAAAATTGTGCAGGGCAGAGTGTAAAGCATAAGGTAAACTATAGACTATATTTAGTAGCAATGCTTCAATATGTGTTCATCAATTGTAACAAAAGTACCACACTATGAAAGATGTTAATGGGAGAAAATGGGGAAGGAGAGGGGGTGAGGTATATGGGAATCCCCTATATTTTCAATGTAACTTTTATGTAACATAAAGTTACTTTTAAAAAAAGAAAAAAATGCTGAATTTATTATTTAAATGCAGACTTTACCATTTACTCCTTTTGTGATACTTTTCCCTTGTGTCTAAGATTTTATTTTTCTGAAAAGTAAATTAATGGGGATAAATTACTTGAAGTTTCCTTGAAGTCTAATACAATATTGGTACCCAATATTTCTAATCCATCTATTAGGAATTGTACATTAATCGGTGGCAAAAAGAGAAAACATTAATAAACTGATTAGAGCTCATAAATTACTCTATTGATTCAATGACCCAAAATGTTATCTCGCTTTTCAGGATTGGATAGATACAGAAGGCCACCAACACCATGGGTTTGGTAAAAATTTGTAATCACTGAACATTTTTCAATGTGTGAACTAGAGAACAGCATTATATTAAAAAGGGAATATGGGGACATTTTTGGAACATTGGAATTGTCCTGCATGACATTGCAGTAAAAGATACAGCAGATACAGATCACAGCATATCTTATCATAACCTACAAAATTGTGCAGGACAGGGTGTAAACTATAACATAAATTATAATAGTAGCAGTGCTTCAATATGTGTTCACCAATTGTAACAAATGTATCCCACTAATGAGGGATGTTGTTGATGTGGGGAAGTGTGGGATGGGGAGGGACTGGGACATATGGGAATCTCTCATATTTTTCATGTAACATTTATGTACTCTAATGTTCCATTAAAAATAAAAAATATTAATTAAAAAAACATACAAGATATACAGAAAACAAATAGAAAAACAGAACAACACAAAACAAAAACCTTGGGGAAGTTTCTGGAATTTCATTTAATTGGAAATAGGCTTCATTTCCTTGTGTCTCACTCTGGTACACTAATGTCAAAGAGCTAGACACAAGACTTTTACCCCAGAATTCAAGTCTGCTGTTTATGTTTGCCAAATTCTATTGACTAAGAGAACCATAAGCACACCAAGTACGGCAATGCTTTTAAAAGAATAATTATATAAAATGTAGTCAAATATTGTGCATTTAAAAATCTTTGTTAATATATGCCGTGAAGCTAATGCTTTTGAAACATCAATGAGTATTTTATAGTGACAATGATACCCATCAGATATTTCTTTGTATATCTATCTTTCTCCACATACACAGAAGTTATTTAAATCTTGAAGATGATAAAGATTTCATAGGAGTTATAAAAACTTAATGTGACAATACTTGTAAAATGCTTTAAAAGGCACTCAGTAAATAACAAGGCCCCAAATATATGTTAGATGTCAAATAATTTTTATTGTTATTATCATTATTAAATTTTTTATCAATTTTATAAATGGTCTTAACTTTATTTATCAGCTGATTTTGAATGTATCCATCTTTGCTTCAGTCAAACAATCAAACATGGCATTTGGAATATAAGACAATTTATAATATTTAATATACCTTCAATGAGGATGGCCCAGAAATGAACAATTTAAAAAGTGTTATTATTGGGCATTCTGGTTGTTGATGTGATGTCACTAGATGTTTCTATTTCTATTGACACAGAGATATAACTGTACAAAAGATTATATCCTTACTGGTACAAACAATCTGTTAGATAAGTGAGAACAAACATTTTTAAGAAAAGATAATTTGAGAAAAATGGTTCAGCGTTTCATATTCCTCTGAATTCCTGCAGTTGACTGCAGCAGTAATTTAAGGTGAGGCCTACTGGAGAAGTTTTACAGTAGTGAAATGTCAGCTTATTTATGTCCAGCTCATCACTCATCCACTTTACTATTTGTGAAAAACTCAAGTGTACAACTTTCTGACCACTTTGTTATAAATTCCTATCATGTACCATTGTGCATCTTAAAATTGCTGGCACGCTAGCCATAGTTTTAAAGAGGTAGCTCTCATCTGACTACTGCAATAGCTTCTTAATGGCCTTCTTATCCCCACTTTTGACTTTTTCTATCCATTCTTCATATAACTACCAGCATCTTTTAAAACTTAAATCAGATTATGTCATCCTAGTTAAAACACTCCAATGGCTCTTCATGGCACTTGGAAGAAATTCAGAACTCCTTACTCAGGCTTACAAGGACCTCAGCTCTTGGCTGCTGGTCTCCCTGACCTCATCTCAAACACTCTGTCTTCACTCACAGTGTTCCAGCCCTAACAGCCTCTTTTATGTTTCAATGTCTGGGGCTTATTTCTGCCTCAGAGGGAGGAACTTGCATCTGCTTCTTCCTGAAAAGACTTTCACAAGATTTTCTTGCGTTTCCTCCCTCCTTATCATCCAGAACTATGTTCGAATGCAACTTTCACAAAGATGTCTTTCCCTGCTAGAAATGCTGAAGTAACACAAACATCCTTATAATCCTCTAGTGTAGTTCCCAGTAGTTAATCCTGGAGAATTTAAACAAAACAAAATAAAGGTCTATGCCTGGATATACTCCCAGATGAAATATATATATATTTTTTAATGTGAGGATGGAATCAGTACATCTTTACTTTTTTAAAAATCGTACCAGGTGATATTAATATGCAGCTAGACTAGGTAAGCATTGCTCTTGCATATCACTTTTTTCCTTTCCTTTTTTTCCAACTGTAATTATCTTATTGATTGATTTATTTGAATATAGTGCCTCTTTTTCAATTAAATATAAGATGAATGAAGGCAGGCATATGTTTGTCTTTTTGTTTCTGTACCTCTAGTAGGTAGAAAATGGTCCTTAAATTAATATTTGTTGAGTGAGTGAGTGAATTAATCATATTGACTGTTAAATTATAAAAGTACAATTCCTGATTAAATGTTTATACATTTCCAAGTAGACTGTTTATTAATATATCATCAAATTGCATGTAAACCCTAGTAACACTTGGTCACTTTCTACTTTTTACACACTTAAAAATGATGAAAATTAAAATAGTTAAAACCAGAATAATTGATAAATTCTTGACTTGCTGACAATTTCCTGTCTTTAGAGAAATAGTTAACTATTTACCAAAGAGAAATGTTTGAAGTAGATGAGAATTTTGACAGAATGTTTTCAATTAATTTTGGAATTTACTGTAGAGGAAAGAAAAAAATCATGTTAATCAGATGTTTATCAAATATTTTTGGAAAACATCAAAATATTAAGGAAACAATATCAATAAAATTCCCACAAATTACAAATAAATATACATAGCTGGTGGGATAAGAAGACATTCAGAATGAATGGACTGCCTCGGAAAAAAATAAATTTTCACTGTCTCTTCACATATGAATTCAATGAAGAACTCTGGATACAACTGAAAAGAGCTTATTTATTTATTTTTTTAGTAATTCACACATAACATAGGTGACTAGAGGAGTAATCTAAACTTATTGATCACTTCCAAAACTTACAGCAGAATACAAAAATATGTATTTTGGAGTAACACATTCAAATATGATTTAAGCAATAAAAGGAATAGCTTGATGTTTGGAGAGAGCGATATTATGTACACAAAATCCAACTTGTTATGAAAAAAATATGCAATTTTCCGGAATTTACAATTATGTCTATCTTCTCCAACACACAGATTGAAGAGGAATATAGACCTAAATGTATGAAATATATAATAAACTAGTATAAATGATCACATAATTTGTGTCCTGATGAATGAGAACATTTGATTCATTTGCTGATATAAGCAGGGGACATTTGATGGTCATGAGAAAGCATGGCAAATGAAAGTGCCAGAAGACAAACTGATTTTTTAAAGTCTTATAAACTTGATATATATGATCTATTCCCAGCCAAATTGTAAAATATTTATTAAACAGGTTGGTTTTGACCATTTGAGAAAGGAATTGGTGATCTTCTAAACCCTTATTTTCCTATCTCCAAATGACAATCCAGAAAATGATTTCCTGATTGTTTTTCTTTGTGCTTATCTTCCATTTGACCTTACTCAGAATATTACACTACTGTGCCCTGTCACCCCACTGGAAAGGAGCATTTACATCAATATTTCTAGCACCACATCCAATCATGCAAATGTTAGAAATCATTAAATATTACCTATTAGGTGTTAGTTGAATAGAAATTTTAATACAAGGAAATCAAAGAAGTGCTTTTAATGGTCAATGGTTTCACCTAAGAATTTATTGGAGAAAGCTGCCAATCTCTAAAACTCTATTTGATTTATGTTTAAGTTTGGGCTCCCCAGAAACAGAATTTAAGGATTTGGGTGCAAGAGATTTATTAGGAAGATAAATTGGTAGGGGAATAGCCTCACAGTTCCAGTGAGTGTAACTCTGGTTTGACCGCACAGGAAAATGTTAAAGACAGTGTAAATGACACCTGAGAGTTATCCCAATTAAGAATAAGATTACTGGAGTTTTATCCTTCTGTACCTACCAGTGTTTAAAATTTGTGCCTGGAGCAACATAAATTCCCTGGCACTTCCACCCAGGAATGGAGGCAACCAAAAGCAGTTCTTTTAGTAGACACAGATACTGCTATTGGTAGGAAAGCCCATTAGCAGCTAGGATACAGGAGAATAGCAAAGGGATCCTAGGGAGTATGGGGCAGCACTGAGAGCATTTTCCCCCCTATGCCACGTGCCCAAAACTAAAGTTCATGTGTCTTAGTTTTTCTTAAAAGACCAAATGTTTTGATGATAAATATTTAGCATTTTATTCTGTTAGATGGTATTTTACCTGAGTATCAGAATTAGGAAATATAAGAAATACATTTTTGAGCAATATCACTACTTTAATGAAATATTACATACTACTTTTTAAATTAGAATATTTGAGTGGTTGCAGTATATAAGCATGGACAGAGGGCTATTTAAATGTGTATATTTAAGTAATTATGTGAATGTTTAAATAATTATGCCCCATCAATCTTCTTCAAGGATCATTAAAAAAACGTCTGACAAGGTGCCAAATAGGTGATGGATGAGTAAAGTACACACATTCCAATTTTGCGTCATGTAAAGAGCCAAATAATTTGAGGTTGGCTTTTTTCTGGATTCCAGAGCTGACTAAAAGCATTTTTCCCTGACCAGCCCACAATATAGAATATAAATGCAGATTGTTGTGTTGACAGCATAACCATCTAATTCAATGTGACATTGATGCAAGTAAGCAAAAACCAGCCAAATGACATTTAGGATGTTTTAAAAAATATCCCTTAAACTCAATTCTGTTTTGCAAAATATTTCTTATGTATTGTACAATCATGAATCATCCTGGAATAGCACCAGTTTAATTCTCTTTGGTAAGCAACTATTACATGTATTATACCAGCATGGCTTTGTTTTAGCAAAATTGCATTTTATTTTCATTCTTCAAATATACTATTGAGATAAGATTATTGCTTTTACCACCACTTGTAATATTAATTTGAAGCAGAACAATAATCTTTAGAATTTTATTTTGGTCTCAAGAAATGAATCATATTGCATAAATTGGAATTTCAGGGCTTGCTGTTATAAAATCAATCCCATAATATGTGTTTTAAATATTTTAAAAGATTCCAAATTATCAATTAAAATTGACAAAAAGAACTTTTTAAAAAAATGTTTGGGTCCACCAGTTGGTAATTGAGATTGGCACTTGGTTAGTGTCTTAGGGTTGCCTTAACACACTATCACAAACTGTCGTCTTAACATAGCAGAAACTTATTTTTTCATCGTTTTGGAGGCCAGAAGTCTGATATCAAGGTGTTAGCCAGGTTGCTCCTTTAGGAGGCTCTGGGGGAGAATTTGTCCCATATCTCTCTACCTGCTCCTGGTATTTGCCTGCAATTCTTGGCACTCCTTGGTTTTAGTTGTATCGTTCCAATCTCTGCCTCTATCTTCACATGGACTGCCCCGCCGTGGTTCCATACTGCAAGTCTCCGTCTATTTTCTCTCATAAGGGCATCAGTCATTGAATTTTGGTCCACCCTATATCTAGGATGATCTCATCCCAAGATCCTTAACTTAATTGCATCTGCAAAGATCCTATTTCCAAATCCACATTCACTGGTGCCAGAGGTTAGACTTGGACATATTTGGGGAATCGGGGGGGGGGGTGTCATTATAGGCTATTATTTTATCCGATATATATTTCATAATATAGACATCCTCTTTCTCGATATATAATGTGTGCCTTGTGTGTGTGTTTGCCTGTATTTAAAAATTATAGACTTCTAGGTTACAGACATTTTATTTATTCATACACTATACATCAAATAAAACATTGAATTAATGTATTGCATTGAATGGAACTGGAAAAATTTTCGAAAGCACTTGTTCTTAAGATACTCCATATATGTCTAGCTTAATTGAAGTGTTGTTGTTTGAGCCCCACAGTTGGCCTAGTCGTGTGTTTCTTGGAAATGTCACAGAAATAAGAGAAAAAGAGAACAATATCCTTACAGTGGTCATTCAAGGCATCTCTGTTGGTTCAAGAGCTGAAAACAGGGGCCAATATGTGATATTTGTCAACAAGAGAAGTATTTCCTGACGGATCCCTCTCCCCAGAATGTTTCTGGGCTACCTCTTAAATGTTTCCATAGCTCTCACTTCTCCTTCTCCATAAACATATTTATATTTTGCTTACATGATGATATGATAATTTGATCAATGGCAGCCTGCCTCTCAAAAAAGTAAACTCTTTAATGGCAAGGAAATGTCTATCTTGCCCACCATTTATTTCACATAAATATGCAGATATAAAACAAATATTTTTGGATGCATGATAAATGCTGGTAACATATTTCACATTGAAAATATTAAGAAGGATTTTCTTAAATACTTCTTTATTAATCTTTGTAATCTGACATCTTGATGCTGTATCTATACATATATATATATGCGTTTGACATTTCTGAAATCAGTTTGATTCAAGACAATTAATAGCATATTCAACATGAACTTAAAATTTGATTGCAATGGGAGTACATTAATAACAGAAATTCTTATTGTTACAGACATGAAAAACGAATGCAGTCAATATAATCCAAGTTGCTCCTGTGAACAGTAAGTTAATGTATACAAAGGGTTTAGAACAGGATTATTATCATCATAATGATATTTTTATATAAAAATGTGGCAATTCCATGATAACCATAGTTTTACAAAGTAAACTCAATCTTTTCTATTCCTTTGGGCCACACAGTAATATAACTTTGACTAATGTGATAAAATATCCATGTGGCTTTTTGTTGCTAGACCACCCAGAGAGCACAATATTGATTCTATAATTAACTGTGACCTGCAAAGTGCAGCCACTAAAATTACTTTTTTCCCCCTTCTGAGAGTTTACATGGAAAACAAGTTAAAAAGGGAGAAGATTTATAAAGGGCAATAGTCACTAAAGTTTAAATGATTATCATCATTGTGTTTCTCTATAACTCATTGTAATTACAGATATATTCATGTAAGAAAACAGACTCATACAAAATGAATTAGATAAAGGAATCCTGGTAAAATATTTGTGACCTGAGAGTCCAAGGACTGTAAAATCTCTAGTTATCACATTTTAAGATTCAAAACAGGCATTAATACATTTTAAAAACCCATAGTCCTAACTGAAATGGTAAAATGAACTGAAATACTAATTTTCAATTGCAAAAGTATATGCATAGACAAAACTAATTTTGTTGTCATTGTTTATTTTATTTGGCCAAGTCTCTCTTTGCACGTAATGTTTGGTAGTTATAAGTACATTTCCAATATTTAAGGAAGTATGTTTATTCACTAATTATTATACAAATGACCAATATACATATGCTTGTATCTGCAAATGTATTAAGGCACCACAAATTACAAAATTTTTTGAAAAGTCATATTAATTTATACCAAATAACTCATGTTGCTATTTACATTAACTTTATACATTTTAACTGTTGCCTGTGCATTTATTTCATCACCCTGATGACTGGTGACTGCACCTTTTTGGATGCAATTCCTGAGATTGCTCTCCTCGGGACAATGGAGCCCAGGAAATTGTCTCAAAAATATTATATAAGATTGGTAAATTTAAAAGTTTAAAAAGTTATATCTAGTATTTTTCTTTTCACGTACTCTTTCTGATCTATTTTATTACGGTATCAAAGAATGCTGAAACAAAAAAAGGAAAAAATTTAAAAAGTAAATAAATTGGTTTAATGTGGGAAGTACATAAATTCTTTTTGTATTTTACATTTCCAAGTATAATGCATAAATAATGTGTTAAATGTAACTGTTTTCCTAAATTTTAGTTAGACACATGTATATAATAAAGTCTTTAAATATTAAAAAAGTACATATATTATATTTACATTATAAAAATTCCAAACTGTAAAAGTAGTAAAATATGTTCACAGTGAAATAAAGTCCTCTATTTCCACAGAGTCTATCCCATTAAGCAACCATCATACACAGTCCCTCAGATATCCATACACAAAAACATTAATATTTATGCATACACATCAGAATTTTTCTAAACAATGTTCTTAGTGATTGATCAATAACATTTCGTTCAGGTTTACTTTTTTTTCCTAATGGTTTGTCTTATGTCATGTTTCCTAGAAACAGAACCAGGAATGAAGATTCTTGTGCAAATGATTTCGCCTGTGAGGAAATAATGGAACCGGGATAAATACTTGGAAGAACCAAGCAAAGGTATTGGTTACGCTGAATTCTACCCTCAGCCTTATTCCATGGGGAGTTCTGGAGAGTGTATGATTGTAAGCTTGTAAGGCAATAAATCCCCATTGTAAAAGTCAACCCATTTCTGGTATACTGCTTTCGGCAGCCTAGCAGACTAAAACACATGTATATAGCATTATTTGTTTATGTACTTTGAAAAAGGATATTTGGTTGTCACATTTCAGCAAGTACAGTTACTGATATTTTTGTACTAATGCTTTCCTGCATATTATAAAGACTTTCTTTGGTAGGAATTCATAAAAGCCAAAATGCTGGGTCAAAGGTTATTTCCATTATAAAGTTTGATAGGTATTGAAAATAATCCTCCAAAGATATTTGCATTCTTCACATCTTCAATTCAATTTTTGATCTTTAGTAATCTTGGTATGAAACTATCATCTCATTTTGGTTTTATTCTGAATTTTTAAATATGAAGAAGTTTCAGTATATTTTCATTCATAAAAACAATTTGTATTTAATTCTGTGAATGAATTTTTCCTTTCCTTTTTATATATTTTTGTTAAATAGCCAAAGGTTTTCTTATTATTTTTGAGATATCTAAGTAAATGTTAAGGAAATTAATCATTTGTAAGACATTTTAATATTAAATCATCCCAAATTTGTCTTTCAAATATTTTTTTAAGACTTTATTGCAGAGATTTTAAATTTTATGATGTTAAATTTACTCATCTTTTCTTTTATAGTGCTTGGTCTTTGTATCTTGCTTAAGAAGATCTCTTTGTTCATGAAAATAAGAAAAAAATTCCACATATTTTCTTCCCAAAATTTTAAGCTTTTTTATTATACATGGTAAAAATGTTCATATTTTAAATTTGAGGTAAAGCTTAGTTTAGCATACTTAAGTGTAATTTTAAGATGTTTTTGATGAATAAAGTATGCATAATTGATACTTTGTGATTACATTTTTTGCATAACATAAATGATGACACTAACTGTCCAAATCCATTGCATGCCAGTGCCTGAACGAAGCATGTAAATAAATACCTATTTTAACAAATTGATGAATTTCTCCTGGTGGATTAGAAATGAGAATTGGTGTTCATAAAAATATATGATAAATAACATATTATGAACAAAAAAGAACTGCATTAGATATATAAAAACAGTTTAAAAAATACAAACTCATTGATTTTTCTATTTATTCTAAATAGAAACTACTTTGAGAAACTGTGATGCTTCCAAGAGCATCAGGTCAAGGCAAGGTCTCTCAAAGAATGGATACAGTGACACCAGAATCCCAGAGACAGGCTCAGTATTTTTATCAACCTATCCATTGAGGGATCAGACAGTTAGCTAAATATTGAATGATTGAGTGTAAGTTTCATATACCAGTATATCTGCTAGGGTGTGATGGATTGGCAAATAAAAATAAAAAAGATGAGATGCTCTGGGAAATAAGTCATCAAGACTTCACTGAAAGATGGACTTGAAGAAATGGGACTTAGGAAGATAATTGTCTGATTAATTTGGATATTTTATTCTTGTTAGAGAATCTGGACTGCAGGTATTTAAAAGTTTTTTTTAAAGTATTAGAAACAATTACGCTTTTGGTTTAAACTATGTGTTTTCCACGCCTATTATGGAGACAGAAATCATTACACTCACTTTGCCTGTTTAGGTTTTCAGATGGGGATAAGGGGAAACATCTGGATAGAGGAGGGATTGCTATTTTCAAAAAAAATTTTTCTGTACATACAGAATGCAGCAATGTTTAAGATGTTGAACAATGACTCTAGCTTATAAGCATGTGTATGAAGATTGGTACTGTTAAAAAATAGGAAATTCTATTCTTTTTTTGTAGTCTATTATCAAACTTAAATCTGTGCTACTTACTCTATTAAATAAAAATAGCACTTTATTTCAAAACTTTAAACTTTTATAGCATTTTCTGAAGTAAAAGTCAGAATTATTTCTTGCTGAAAATTGCCATTAAAAACCTTTTTCCATATATATTACCATTAGCTAAATAAAAAAAATAATGGGTATCTCTCCATTTTCTCTTCATACAGATTGGTGCTATAAAGTAAAGAAATTTAATAGCAGTTTTACTCATGCCCTCATTATTGGTACACTGTAGTCATTTTCTACTTTTCAATGACTTTGAAAATGATCTTGTATAGTAGTGGCTCCTTATTATCCACAAAGGTACTAGGAATAGGTTTAATCTCAATATACCCACAACCATTCAGTAGAAAAATATGCAATATTCATGTGAATATCTATAAGTTAGTAGGGTATATTTGAATAGCTTCATTTTCTCTGCTATATGATGGTACAATTACCTTTATTTTTTTAAATGACAAACTCATAAAATTATACAGTGACAATCACAAGTGCAAAGTTGCTATTTGTGTAGAGAAATGGGTTATAGGATAAATTTCTAATTTAGCTAATGGAATTTTGAAATGGATACCATAACCAAAGTGAAATCAAACACAATTGTCTTAGTGTACCCTACTTTATAATCACTTCCATTTTTATTGCTGATTCACCTAAATGAAGTCAGGAGTAAATACACCATTAGCTCCTGATAATTTAAGTTAGGGTTGAATTTTAGTGTTACAAAGGATAGATAAATGCCCAAAAGAAAGATGTGCAAATATACTGAATACTGTTAGTAGCCCAAGAAAACAAATAATTTAAACTACAAGTTTTCCTGGGTATAACTATCATGCTTTTTGAAATCTCTTGTAACTTCTTTATCTTATGTTTTAAACCATTTAGTTTTTAATGAATTGATTAATTTGTTGATATATTAAAAGGAAAACAGCAATGAGTAATACCTTGTTTCAATAACTTCTTAAATGAAGCAATTTATATACTAGGGTATTCTAAACAAGGAGTGTGATTTAAAATATTAAAATAAATATTCTAATATTAAAAACAAGTAACCATATGAAATAGATAATTTTGGGAAAAATAGTCTTCACAATTTTAAACATTAAATAAAACAATGAAATTTTCTGGTTATGTTAAGTATCCATTAAAATAACGAAACTTGCCAATAATCACAGGATCTTGGGACATCTCTCTGTTTCATGTTTGTAAAATATGAATATATTAATAATACTCACTGTAGCAACACATTAAGGATGTATAAATAAATAATTTTCCAAATATTATTTGAGTACATACTCTTGAACTGAATTATCTTTTAAAAAACTTCAAATATACTCATTATTGAAAAGAGCTAATATTTATTGAATTTATTGTTGTAGGAAGTATGTGGAGCATAGTTTATAGATTTTCTCATTTCTAACAAACTTTATGAGGGAGGAACTACTATTACCTGCATGTTATAGAAAAGAAAACAGATGCTTATGAAGAGTGCATAACTTGCCAAAATTAGAGAAGTTCTAAATGGTGGCTGTGGGATTTAAACCTAGATAGTGGGTCTGGAACCCTCCCTCTTAATCACTTCCACCCCATATATATAACATGAGTGATATTAGGGAAACTTGTGTTGAACGTTTGGTTATGCAATTAATCTTAGTCAAAACCATAGAATAAGACCTATTTGGAGAGTATAAACCTGATTGATTCCTTATGATTGCATCATATTTTGAACGGCTACAAGTGTAAAGGTAAAAAGAGATAATGCTTCCACTACACGTAAAAATAAAAGGCCATTCTCAAACAAATAATGATTGCCTTTCTTATTAACCACTTTCCTGCCTCAATAAGGAATTGCTACATGTATATTCCTTTTCATTTAGTGCTGATGTAATTTTGTTACTTATGAAATGTCTACTGAAAAACAAAAATTTTGTTACTTTTGCAATGTTACTTATGCAATGACTGTTTATGTTAAATATTTACTTTAACAATACCCTTAATTTCTACCAATACAATTATTGTCACTTTTTCATTAGGTCAGATTTCTATTTTTTAAAATGAGCATCTCTTAATACTCATATAATGATATAAATATTAATAAACATATATTAATATAATCTCTTTTATTTATGATATAATTCTATTAATACATATTACATAAGTTGTGGTAGTTATTCAAAAGGAATTAAAACATTTACTGAACCAGTTTATTTGAAGTTTAAATATTTACTTTACATTCTGCCAAAGGAAATTTTTAAATTTATATCTAAAAGAGGCAAGTGGGCATTGTTTGGATGGTCAGTGATGAAACAGAAGAAAAATTAATAGAGTTTTATGTAATAGATCTCATTGATAATTTATTTACTGGACTATTATAAATCAAATTACATGAGCAACAGTGGGAAGAATAATTGCAGGGTCTGGCAGATAACTAGCATTTTATCTTAACTCAGAATCAAAAAAACTTGAACTTCCTTCTAGACAAGAGTTTCACAATGAATCCCTGCTGCTCAGTTATACAGTTTTTCTTTCTATCATAAAACTGAATCAAATCTCCCATTTGATTACACTAAAAACAATCACAAAGGTGGCTGCTATAATTTATAAGCAAATCTGCTATAATGAAGACATGACCTTCAAAAATGCCAGGCAAAATGACTTTATATAAATTTTCTGTTTTATGGTATATCCAGAGAATGAGATATTCTGATTAATGAACAGACAACATAGACACCTCTGATAAATGTCGGCAAAACTACACTTACATGAGTTAGTAAAAATCATCTCAGTTTTTATGTATCTTTAGTTAATGTATTTCCCTTCTCCTTTTCAATAGATAGAAAATATGTTTTGTAAAGGAGATGTAAATGTTTTAGTGAGAACCTCAGAATTTCTATACCTGTGAGAAATAAGAACTTTGCTGGTGATTAGAATTTTGTTACAAGAGAGTTTCATTTTCATACTTTCCAACATTCAAGTTTGCTGTTTTTAGAGTTTAAAGAAAATAGTAGTGATTAATATATATACTTCTTTTTTGTCAACCTGAAAGACAGGAAAGTTAATGTATGAAAATAGTTCATTCTTGAATCTAACAACGTAACGGTCTTTTTAAAATAGAGCTTAAAGACTAAAGACTAAACCCATTAACAGATAAGCATAATTTCAATCCCATTTCTTTATCATGGTAGAGACTTCATTCATTTTGTGTATTGCTTCTCTAGTTACTCATGCTTTTTTTTATCAACCTCATTTTTTTTTTCTTATTAAGCAGTCATAAACCAACACTTGAGTCGTTCCCCATTATTCCTTGAAAATTTTAGCTACCCAACACTGCTGGCTTGATTCTTGATGATTTCAAAATTTTTTAATTCCATGTCTCTGAATTTCTCTTATTGTCAATGTTCTCTATCATACAGCATCTGCCTATTATAATACCCTGATATGATTATTAATAACGTGAGAACTACACTGCCTGTTTGAAGAATCCCACTCTGACTGCTATGTCTTATCTTTCCAACTCTTTCCACCTAAACAGTCCAACTAAAACAACCCTTTAGCCCAAATAAATCCTGTAATTGGTCATCTGATCCGTTAGCGTTCCTTACACACAAGTGTTTCTTTTCCTCCTTAAATTTCATGGTAAACCAGTATAAACATTCCTTTGCTTATATATCTTCAACTTGCTTGCTGCTATTTTGCTTATTCATGTTCAATTTGCAAGACTTTAAATCTTTTCCTAAAACTGCTTAGAGAAAATTGCAAACCCATCCTGACTGGTCTCACTTGAAATTCATGATCAGTACCTTCAAGTGGCCTCTCAGGGCTGCCAGGCAATCATTTCACTGCTGGGAAAGTCGTGGACACACTTAAGGGCCATCCCCAATCTTTTCCTACCCCCTATATCCTTTTCAATTGTGTGCAGATGTTTCAATACATATTTCCATTCTGCAACACAGGATGCATGTTAGGACTAATGGAGTGGTGACCATAGTTTAAATAGGGAAACCAGGAGCAAGAGTCTTAGCTGTTTATCATGGAAGAACTATCAGTGGCAGGGCCCCCGCCCCTTGGGTTGTATAAATACTTCATCCTTGAGCAGCACAGATTTGTCTATGCTCTCAAAACAAGAAGTAGGCCATGAGGAGCTGCCATCCAAGGGCCCTAACACAAGTACTTGGCCTCCCCAGACAATCAACCATGGGGAGAGCTCTTCCCCTGCTCTTTTGGACCATTTGTGCTATGTAAGGAATAAAAGGGTCATTTGATGAATGTTTCTGTTGTGTTTGAGCCTGTATTCATATTATTCACTATGTAGCAACTCATTCCACCACTATATTTTGATGATTCAGTTCTTCTCCCATGCTTATAAATGAGTACATATGCCTTCTTACCTTTCCTTAGACTAGAAATAACTTTATCCGTTCCCTCAGATAAAAACCTTGTTTCCCATGTCACAAAGAAAATTGTCATGATCATAAGAGAACATCCAGAGTAGCACAGGGCACATTATACACATTCTACCTCCTGATCCAACATAGTTTGCCTTCCTTCCCAATAAAAGAAATTAATTATTTTTGCAGTTTATCTAAGACCATCTCCTCCAATTACATAATAGATCCTATTCTATCTTACTTTCTTCAAGATATTATTAGACCAATCTCCTGCATCATCAATATTCCCCTCTATACCACACAATTTGCACCAGCATGCAAACATGCTGTTATTTTTCCCATGTTAAAAAATTAGAATAGAATGTTCTCTTTAGTACAACTGGTGACATGCTCATTCTATGCTCCTTTTTACAACATCAGTGATATAGTCTTGCTGCTACAATTCTTTTCTTCCTATTTCCTTTCTGATGTCATCCCACTAAGATTTTCTTGCCCACAATTTTATCAACATTACTTTTGCCAAGGTTATTGATGACCTTCATCTTTATAAATTCATTTATTCATTGTTGATTTTTCTCTTATTTGACTTAGTATTATTTCTCATTATCATTCTTTCCTCTTTGAAACACTCTTTTTATTTGGTTTCCAGGTGTTTTATTTTCCTAGGCTGCTGCAAGCAGATACCATGAAATGGGTTGGCTAAACAAAGGGCATTTATTAGCTTACAGTTTTGAGGCTGAGAAAAATGTCCAAATCAAGTCCCAAACACCAGTTGCCAGAGATGATTTCTCTGCCACATGGCAAGACACATGGCAGTGTCGGCTGGTCTATCTCTTCTCTTCTGGGTTTCTTTACTTTCAGCTTCTTGCTTCTGCGACTTTCTCTCTCAGTATTCATCCCATTTATAAAGGACTCCAGGAAGAGGATTAAGACCCATTCATATTGAGGTGGGCTACACTTTAACTGAAGCAACCTCATCCATGAGTCCGATTTACAATGGGTCCACACCTACAGGAATGGATTAACTTTAGGAACATGCTTTTCTGAGGTAGATACAGTTTCAAACCACCACACCAGGATTATACAACTTTCCTTTTCACCTCACTGGATTCTACTTTGCGAATATCTGCTCCTGGAACATCTTAACCTTGGAGTGCTCTAACACTCCATCTTTGCACTTCTTCCATTCTTTATCTTATTCACTAGCATTTAGTGCCATAATTTTGAACATTTTTATGCTGTTAACTTCTAAGTTGTATCTGTATACTAACCTTTGCTCTGAATTCCAGAGTTCTTTATCCTAGTGCTTTCTCAACAACTCCACTGATTTTCTCTAGGTTCTTGGCTATGTTACAAAAGAGAATTTATAAACATGCCAGTTTAGTTAAGCCAGTAGTTTATTAAGAAAATGAGAGAAGAGAAAGAAAAGAACAGATTATGGATCCCAGGTCTACTTGAAGGCTGGTCCAGGCAAACAGAGGAAAAAGGGCAAAAAAGAGTAAAAAGGAAAAATTTAGTCTGCGCTTGCTTTTTTTTTAATCTTTTTTTGCCTTTTTTATTTTGTGCATTTAATAATTGAAAATATAATAAATAATTGAAAAATACAAAGAAAATAAATGAATAAAAACAAATATTTCTCAATTAAATGTACTAGATGTATATAAGCTTTTTTGAATCATATAATAGGTTACACACTATATTTGGTTCATAGTAATGCAATCATACAGTATATATTTTTTTAAGATGCTTAGATTACATAAATGTTACACAAAAATTACAGGGATTCCCATTTTCCCCACCTCCCACACCTCCCATAACATCCCACATAAACATCTTTCGTTAGTGTGGCACATCACCTGCAACAGATATACACATCCTGGGGCTTTGCCACTAAGCATGGACCATAGTTCACATTGTAGACCACACTCTCTCCCACACAGTTCTGCATGTTATGTGCTGATGTAAAATGGCCTATATCTGTCACTGTAACATCACTCAGGATAATTCTCAAGTCCTGAAAAAGCCTCTGTATAACAACTGCTTTTCCCTTCCTTGTCCCAAAAGCATCCAGTGACCACTGGCTCCACCTCACTGTTGTATTCAAACCTATATGTGATGCTGGAGTTTGTAGGTGTACTTCCAGAGACTGGAGCCTCTGGACTGCCCATGTGCCAGCTGTGCCTGGAATCTCGGTGGCACTGCAACTCCTACTCTACAGCTCAATGGACTCACCCAAGTCACCTGGTGAGGAGACGATGATGGACAACGGCCATCCCAGGGAATGGAGAGAGCCTGCAGCCGCAGGCAGGATAATCCTGTCCACCATATGCATGGGATATAAGCCCCCACTCACTTGGAGATGGAGTGGACATCACCATCCCAGACTCCTCAGGATTGGGGGAAGAGCTATGGACTAGAGTGGACTTAATGGTATTCTGTTGTAGACAAAATGTGATTCAAGCAATGGAAGAAATTACAACAGTGAGATGGAGCCAGTGGCCACTGGATGCGCTTGCTTTTTAAACCATTAATTATTCCTCCCACTTGCTAATTTCGGGGAAGGGTGCCAATTGTTTGCTGTTTTGACTGATTACCCCACCCATCAATCCCCCAGAGAGCCCAATAAGGCCTCTTGGGAATATCCTGGGCTTTTTCTTGATCCTGGACATCAAGGAAAATTCTCACAGGTTCTTCCAGCTGCTTTCTGGCGGGGGGACTTTCTCTTAAGGGATTTCCAGGTGAGATTCCATGGGCAACTGTTTCACAGCTGTGGTTTTCTGCCAGGTCCTAGATTCTTCTTTTTATTCCTTAAACTAGCCTGCCTCAAGTTAGAAATCTCGAAGTTAACATTTCCATAAATCTTAATCTCCACTTCCCTATACGTACCCATACTCACACCCACTCTGTCTTCTGCCATATCCATTTTGGTAACAGATATATCTAAAGTCTTTAACTTTGCTCAGGTAAAAAAAACTTGAAGAAGACATTGACTTCTCTCTTTCTCTCACACTTGACATTTCAGTCAAAATTTGGATTTCAGAAGTCCACAAAGATGGAATCTCTCAAAAGAAATTGAGTGCTTTTTATTGAGGTTTCAGGAAAAATGATGACCTAGAAATATGCCAGCTTTCTCCTGGCTTAGCTTTAAATTGCTTGTATGGTCCAGGAAAAATCAAGTATTGAAATTTGAGTAATGCGAACCAGGAATGAAAGCTTCTCTTGTGTATGACAGAAGCAAATGGATTATGCTAATAAGGAAATAATAAATGCCACAAATTATTTTTGCACGAGTTTTTCAAATGTCCAGAGTATAATCCAAGATAACTAGGCACACAAAGAGATGACACAAGCATACATGCACACTAAATGTACACATAAAGGCAGCATACATTCCTGTTAGCAATTTAGATATAAGATTATTCAGACTTATGACTCAAAGGATAAAATCACTATGCTTTACTACAACCATAAACATAAACTCAAACCTTGAGGCTTTCAGCAGATAACTAGAAAACATAAAAGACAGCATTTCTTAAACAGAAAGAAATTCTTCAGTGAAAACTAAAAGCTGCTGAATATAATGGTCAATTATAAGATATAGATAACAAAAGGATAGAAAATATAGAAAAGTTGGTAAAAGACGTAGAAAATACTCTGCAAATGTCTAAAATTTGATTTTTTAGAGAAACATCAAGCAAAGAAATAGCTATAGAGATAAAATCTGAATTTTAAAAATACCAAAATACATCAGTCCACAAAAGGAAGAACTCTGAATCTTAAACAGCATAGAAAGAAAGAAGAAAAAAAAAATCCACATGCAGATATACTGTGGAAAATTGCAGAAAATTAAAGAAAAAGAGAAGTTATTACTTGGAAAGTAACAAATTGCCTTTGGTTACTTGTTAAATTGTCTTCTCAGCATCAAAAATGAATACAACGGAATAACAATTTTCACAATTGAAGATGCCCTTGGGGTCTTTTTGAGGGCTGGCAAAACTCATTCCTTGACCCATGTGGTATTACACAGATGCTTAGTTTCTTATCATTTATCTATCATTACATATATTTACGCACTCTTTTGAATATATTTCACAATTATTAAAAAATTGTGGTTTTAAAAAAGACCCTTTAGACTTCATTATGATAATGTTTCTAGTAGTTTTAAATTTCTATTTCTATTGTAAATGATTCCTTTAATTTTTGTTTATTTTCTTGTTTGAATTTGCTGACAAACTGGGTGACTTTTTCACAAGCTCCTTGTCAACCTTCCTCAATTTTTTCATATCATTTTCTTTGATGATGGAATGTTTCTGTGACATGCCTCAGCTATTACCCATACTTAGTGAGTGATTCTATTAAAATTAACTTTCTGGATACAAAGATGTGTTTTCATTTAATCCAAACTCTGACATTTTAATAACATTAACGACACTAATTTTCCTAAAATTTCAATCTCGCTTATGCACGTATACAAAGAAATCTAATTATCTTAAAATTCATTAATTTTTCCCTGCTATTCAATTAAGTATAATTGCCTTCTTTATTTAGTATTATGAATTTAATCTGTCAGTAAAGAACATGTAACACTAGTTTAATAATCAGCACTTTTAATACCACCAAAACTAAAATTTTAGGTGTTAAAATCACTTTCTAGGCTATATATGAAATAGGCAGATTACCAGAGAAACATTTTGCAATTATTGACATGTTGTTATTTGATTCCAGTAACAGGATCTAACAGGATCACAGAAGGTTAAGGGAGCACTTTTTGAAAATGAATAGGCTAATTAAAAAACATTTAAATTTTAGTTACTCTGCAAAATGGATTTGATGTTGTGTGCTGATTTTTCTATTTGTTTACTAATGCATTGTATTGATTCATCTTTTCAACATAAAGTTTGACAAACTGGAGACATATTATAAGTAAGAGCTTATATCTTCATTCTGTGTGGCATTAAAAGAAATAAGTTGGGAAGCGGGAGTGGCTCAGTCGATAGAGCCCCGTTTACCATGTGTGAGGCCCTGGGTTCGCTTCCTGGGGCCTCCTTGTGAGGGCAGGCCGGCCCGCGCAGCCTAGTGAGCTGATGCAGCAAGCCCTCACAACAGGAAGTGGGTGTGGCTCAACCGATAGAGCCCCCGTTTACCATGTGTGAGGACCCGGGTTCGCTTCCCGGGGCCTCCTTGTGAGGGCAGGCTGGCCCGTGCGGCGCGAGGGGCTGATGCAGCGAGACCTCACAGCGAGGGGAAGATAAGCAGACACGGAGAAGACACACAGCGAATGGACACAGCAAGCACAAGCAACAAGGGAGGGGATAAATAAATAAATAAATAAATCTTTAAAAATAAAAATTAAAAATAAATAAATAAATAAATAAAAACATTGTGGCTAATTTAAAAAAAAAAAAAAAAGAAAGAAGTCACTGGGGTATTAGCCTGACTAGACAGGTGTAAAGTTGTGCAATCAGGTTTGGTGTTGTAATAGGTAGAATGAATTGTCACTTAGGATGTATGAATTGAAGGGTAATTGGGGTACTGTCATATATTTCTTCAAAAAGCCTGCCTATAAGTCCCCTTGATAGTCCTTCTTTTGAATTGGCACATAGTGTCACAGAAAAAAATCGTCTAATAAAATGACTATTTGGAGACGTTAACAGCACTAACTAGCTCTTTTTAAGTTTTTTTGAGTATTAGGTTAGCATATCAATTACAATACACCAGTCAAGTCTCTGAAGAAATGAAGCATGGAAAATGCTTGTAGAAGGGTTCATGGGAAGCAGATGTGGCTCAAGCGATTGAGCTCCCACCTACCACATGGGAGGTCCCTGATTCAGTTCCAGTGCCTCCTAAAGAAGACAGCGAGATGGCACAATGGGCAGGTATGGTAAGCTGATGAAACAAGAGACAAAGGAAGAAAAACATAATGAGAGAAACAGCAAAGCAGGGAAGGGAGTTTCCTAGTACCTCCTAAAGAGGACAAGCAAGCTGGCATGACGGGCAGGTGCAGCAAGTTGACGCAACAAGATGACACAACAAGAGACACAAGAAGAAAGACACAATGAGGGACAACAAAGCAGAGAATGGAGGTGGTTCAAGCAAATAGGCACCTCCCTCCCATATCGGAGGCCCCGGGTTTGTTTCCAGGTGCCTCCTAAAGAAACAGGAAGACAAACAGACACAGCAAATGCAAACAATGAAGGCATGGAGAGAAATAAACAAATAAAATACATCTTCAAAAAAAAAGAAAGGCTCTAGCTTGCTTTTGAAAGAACAAAGATACTGGAGCAAGAAAGGTCTTTATTTAGATCGAAAAAATAATATAAAGGGAAAATATTAAAATTCGTATGTTAATTTAAAAAAAACCTAGATATAATGTCAATACAAAATATTTTATATGTTAAAAATTTTTTTTAAATAAAATTTTAGAAATATAACATGTCTGAGAGCATGAAATACATCAAATACCCAGGAAAGAATCAAACAACAACAAAACAAAAGCACTGCACAGAAAACTACAAATGTTAACTGTGAGAGAAAAGAAATGACTAAAGAAATCTTGAATTGGGAGAGTCAACATTTAAATGATGCAAATTCTTCCTGAATTGATCTCTTCCTTTAGATTCAAGATATTTCTAATCATAATCCCTGCAGGTGTGTGTGTATGTCTATGTCTAACCATATGTGTGTAAGTTAGTAAAATGATTCTCAGAATAGAGATAGATATGAGGAACAAAGTTGGGGAACTCACACTAGAGTATACAGTGTATATCTAACAGCAAGAAAAATAATCCATAAACCAAAATAAATCATATAATTCTTATTTTATTATAATTACAGTTTGGGTAAATGTTTCAAGAAGGATATTCACATAGTGTAAATATTTAATGGTTCTTAATATCTGGGTTAGAAATTGAAACACTATTACTTAATATTTATAAAATTTCAGCACATTTAAATATGAAAGAATAGACATGGGTAGAGATGAAAATCCCTCCTACACACTTCGAAAAAAATGTTTTTATGGAGAGTAGGGAATTTCCCTTCTAAGGATAGAAAGCAAATATCCTTTTTATGAGAAAAATGATCTGGTGCTCTCTCAGGAAATTGGAACTTATTGCAAAAAACACACACACACACACACAAATAATTGAGAGTTTTAGGAGAAAAAATGTTATGCATACATCTCATTTATTCAGTGCCTATACTGGATGATTTACCAGCATATTCTCACTTTACTTTCAAAACATATATGAATGAAAGATCTTTTGACCCTGATTTAACAAAGACTGAGAGATGGCAAGTTCCACATACAGCCATTTAAATGGGTAGAGAAAGTAACACTGCTCTGTCTGAACTTAGATCTGTGGCTCTTAACAACCAAGATGCCCAATGTAATATTTCAACACACTTGTGTCCAAAACAAGATTCCATTTTTTATTTAAATATAATTTATATGCAATACTACATAGATTACAAGTCTTTAAGATTGATGAATTTTGACAGTGTTATGCCTCCATGTAACTCTCTCCAAACAAGGTACAGAATATTTCAATCATGCCAAGCATTTCCCTCATGCCTCTTTCTAGTTAGTCCTCCCTCACTCTTGGAAGCAACAATTTTCTATTCTTATAAAAAATCTTTGCCTGTTCTTGGAGTTCAAATAAATGGAATTATATGGAATGTAGTGGCATCTTTTACTCAACATAATGTCTTTTTGATATTCACTCAAGTTGTGTATATCGGTACTTTATACCTTTTAAATACTGAATGGTACTCAATTTTATGAATACACTACCATTTGTTTAGTGGTATTTTAGTATTGATTAATATTTGGAGTGTTTCAAGCTTTGAGCTCTTAAAATAAGGCTTTTTGAATGTTTACACATTCCTTTTTCCTTGTGATTTCCTTGTGATTTCTGGAAATGTGTTTTAATTTATTTGTTTAAATATCTAGGATTGGGATTGCTCTATTATAAGGTAGGTTTACATTTAGTTATAAGAAACTGTCTAACATTTCCCCAAAATGGTTGCACCACATTTTACTCCTAATAGTAGAGTATATGATTTCCATGTGTTTCACTTAAGGATTCTATCTTAATATTTTTCTTCCTAGGACTCTTCTCTATCTATTGACCTCAGAACCTAAAGTTGTTAATAGATATACATAAGACCATTCATTCATTCAGCAAAAATATATTATCCTTCTATTATATTGGTACACTACAAAACACAATTTAAAATAAATAAGGTGGACTTGTTCTTATTGTAATTATTATTATTTATTAGACAAACTTCAGAATATTGTTCTTCTCCCCCAAAATAAAGCAATTGTAATTAGAAAATAAATATCCTGGCAGAATGTTTGTCAATTTGGTTTGTTTTCTCAATTGATAAGGTGAGGTGATTTTATTGTGCCTTTGCTCTCCATAGGCTCAGAGATCAACAGGAAACAGTACAAAATGCCTAATCCTAAGTGTTCCCATTTTAGTGGAAGAAAATGACAAGAAAGCAAGCAATAACTATACAGCATTTACATATTTGTGGATAATGCAATAGGAACATAGAAGAAAAGATTCTAACTCACTTTGTTAAGTCCAGAGTGAAGTTTCCCTAATGAACTGACACTTGAGCAGTGTCTTGAATGATAAGTGGATTTCAGGAAAGCAGAAAAATTTGGGAAAATTGTTTCAAATACAATAGTACTGTTTAGTTGTTAAGAAAACGGGCTTTGAAATCAGACTTTCTAGATTTTAAAAACAAGTTTGTGGGGAGCCAACATGGCTCAAGTATTTGAGTGCTTGCTTCCCACATAGGAGGTCCCAGGTTCAGTTCCCAGTGCCTCCTAAAATAAAAAACAAATAACAAGTAAACAAATGAAAAACAAAACAAAACAAAACAACTCAGGGGAGCAGATGTGGCTTAGTGGTTGAGCTCCTGCTTCCCACATATGAGGTCCTAAAGTCAATCCCTGGAACCAGTATCTTAAAAAAAAAAAAAAATCTTAAAAAAGCCCCTAAAAAACACAATTCTGCCATATTCTCGATACATGATTTTGGGCAAGTCACTTACATTTTTGATATCCCAATTTTCATTTAGCAGTGAATCTGAGATAATAAAATCTTAAAAACATTTTAAGAACTAAATGGATGTAACATAATCCCAAATATTCCATATTTATTTATATCAAAAAACCTGTTGAGCAACTTGGGAATATAGAGAGCTGGGAAGAGTGTTGCTCTCACATTTAAAATAAGAAAAAAGATAGAAAAACTGCTAATTATTGGCTTTTCTTGAATGGATTTCACTGGGAAATTAATCTGAAATCTGGATAGAAGCAAGAGCCTGCAGAGAAAAACAGGACCTGAGTATTTGTTTACTTGAAGTAGACACCACCAAATGCCATATAAACTGATATGAAGATCCATCTAGCAACTTTCCATGAATTGCTATTGGTCAAATGTGAGCTAGCATGAGAGTGTGAAGCAACTGGGGGCTGCAGATATGGGGGTTACCACTCTCTTTCCTCCAGACATTTTCTCCTGGAAGCTTTTTATTCTGGAACCCCACCAAGTATCCACAGGGTAGACCAGACAGAATCAGGAAAAACCTTACCTCATTGTGCTTGTTAGGGAGAAGAATGGTAGTCAATGCAGAAGCTCCAGCCAAACAATAGCTTTAATCTGCAAAGCATACTTGTGAAAACTAACTGCAGATGGGGGAGGGAAATAAGAAGAAGGGATAAGATCTGCATTTAGGAAAGGGCCAGAAATACATGCCAGACATAACATTGCTACTGGAAGAGGGGCTTGAACTCTTGTGAAGGCCACGCCACTGAGACCCAGTTTCACAGAACTGGCCTAAGCCTAAAGCTTAACTGGCTTTCCACTGCTTCCCACAACCAAGCTAAAATATGAAAAAGTGTTAAGAAAATTAATAAATAAATAACAGTAGAACAGTGGAAGAGACATACAATACCTGAGAAACCCACAAAAGACCTAAAGTAAGCAGGGAAAACCAAAGATAAGTGCAGAGCAGACATTGAGGAAAAAAATCCTTGTATACTGGCATGACCCATACCATAAAAAAAGTATCAGTAGAGGAATTTAAAGTGTCTGGTACACTGACACTGAAGGTAACCACAGGAACAACAAATTTAAACCCAGCCCAACTCTTAATTTGCTAAAACAAGCAGTTGCACTAAAGGCCTAGCAGAATAAATGCCTTCCTTATATTCAAGCACAAAAATTATTTTTATATTTTGTTTACCTCAGTATCTACTATCCTATGTGATATAGTTGCCTCAACCAAAAAGAAAGAGAAAGAAAGAGAGAGAGAGAGAGAGAGAGAGAGAGAGAGGAAGGCAAGAGAAATCACAGTAGGAAGAGACAAAAGACAAAGTAATCATTAGAATTAGACAGATTTAACACTGATGTTAGAACTAAAAGCTGTGGAATTTAAAATAATTTTAACTCTATGACTAATATGCAAATGTGACAAAGAAAAGGTAGACAACATGCCATATCAGAAAGGTAACTTTGGTAAGATATGGGAGATATAAGAAAGGATCAAACAAAAAACGTTAAAAATCAAAACAACAGTAATAGAGATGAAAAATAGTATCATTCATCTCAGCAGTAGAAGGAAAAGAGCTGAGTGAAGAATCAGTGAACTTGAAGATGTATAAGTAGAAATTACTGAAAGTGAAACACAAAGAGAAAAATGTGGAAAAAGAGAAACAGAAGAGATTCCAAGAGATCGGTAGCATACCAAAATATCTGACATACACACAATTACAATCCCAGAAGGAAAAGAGAGAACAGGATGGAAGAAATATTTGATGGAATAATTACAAGCAGATGGTTGTGTGGTGACACAACCATCCAAAAAGTTCAGAGGACAAACACTATAAATACACACACACACACACACAAATCTAGGCAAATGAAGCTCAAACTGTTGAAAAACAAAACAAAAACAAAAACTTGAAGGAAGCAAGATAAAAGTAAAATATTAACAGAAGAACAAAGAAAAGAATTATAGCAATCTTTTCATCAGAAACCATGCAAACAAAAAGACAATGGATTGACATCAGTCATTTTAAAGTGAAAAAAACAAACAAACCAACAAACAAAACAAAAACAAAAAGAAGTATCAGCCAGAAGACTGTACATCATTAAAATATCCCTCCAAAGTGAAAGAGAAATAAATAATTTATTAGACAAAGACTAAAAGAATTCACTGCCAGCATATTTATGCTACAAGAAATGTTAAAGGAAGTTCTTAAATCAGGAGGAATATGAAGCTAGAAGCTTGGATTTACACAAGGAGCTAAAGAACAAATGAAGTAGAATAAATAAAGACAAAATATTTGTTTTTTTTTAATTCTCTAAAATAACTGCTTAAAGCAAAAAAAATAACATTGTATTTTATATTTATAACATACATAAAAGAGAAATGTGTAACCACAATGACACAAGGAATGAGAAGGAAGAATTTGGCATATCCTGTCATAAAACACATACACTATACATGAGTTGATATAATGTTATTCAAAGATAGACTCTGAATATTTAAAATGGAATATTTTGGACCTTAGGACAACTATTAAAAAATAGAGAGAAGAGAGAGAGATAGGACAAGTGTGACAGAAAAATAAAGTCAATAGTAGTGATAAAATTGAATTGTATAAAATGATGTTCAATTAAATTCAGAGATGATAGAAAAAGAGAAAAAAACAAAGTACAAATGAAACAAATAAGACAGCAAGCAACTTGGTAGATTTTAATCTAATCATAATAGTCACTTTAAATGGAACTGATCTAAACAAGGGAAAAATAGAGTTGGTCAGATTGTATAAAAATTAGATTTGACTATATTCTTTCTACAAGAAACCCACTTTAAATATAAAGTCATAGGTTCATAGGTTGCTTAAAAGTACTAGGACTGAGAGAAAACTGGAGTAGCTCTATTAATTTCAGACAAATTATACTTTAGAACATGGAAGATTATCAGAAATAGAGAAAGACATTATATAATGAAAAGGTGTCAAATTCTCCATGAAGAAATAAGAATTATAACTGTGTATGTACCTAACCAGAGAGTTTCAAAATGCATATGGCAAAATGTATAGATGTGAAAAGGGAACTAAAAAAATTCACAATTAGAGCTGGAGACTTCAACTTCTCTCAGTAATTGATAGAACAAATAGGCAGAATACCAGTAAAGATAGAGAAAGCCTTAGCAATACTATTACCCAACTTGACCTGTTTTATAGTTTAGAACTCTCCACTCAAAAAGAGCAGATTACATATTCTTCTCAAATGCACATGGAAATTCATGAATGCGGCCCATATTCTGAGCCATAAAACAAATGTTAAAAAATTAAAAGAATAAAAATCATATAAAATATGTTCTTGAACTTTAGCAGATTTAATGTGGAAGTTGTTAACAGAAATAAATCCAGAAAATCCCCAAGTATGTGGAAACAACATATGGAAATGCGTTGAAGCTTAAGAAAGATTGATGTTGTCCAGAAACCGTAAATAAGTTGAATTGTTTTAAATGTGGCATATATGAGTTGTTATGATGTTAGCAGGTAATGTAGGTATAGCAGAAAAAGAAGTGGAAAGGGGGCAGATCATGAGGAGAGTGGGTTTAATGTGCTTTGGCAAGAACGACGAGGCCCTGATGCCAACTATACCACAAAATTTAAGTAGGTTAACATAAGAGAAGTTTATCTCTTATTCACATAACAAAACTGAGCAAAGTGTCCAGGTCTGGGAGCAGCTTTACTCCATGCAGTTATTCATAAACTTAAGCTCCTTCTGTCTTTTGATTCTGTCCTTTCCTTTATACCCAGCCAGTGGAAAGAGAAACAGTATGGAAAGGATGCATGAGAAGTTTTATAAACCAGAGCTGGAAGTGATACATGCCATTGCTCAAATTGTATTATAGAAACAGTATAGGTGAGTGGCCAAATGCAATTTTAAAGATGTCTGGGCAATGTAGTTTTGTTATGGGCTAGGAAGGTAAGAAGGGATTAGCAGCTCAACCATAAATCCATGGAAAACCATAAAATGACTCGTAATGAAAAGGTTATCAGAAATATGGGAAGAAAACCATGAAGAAAGAACTTTCTTTTGCATACAAAACAAGGAAAGGAAATATTGAAAAGATGCAGTGTAGAACAGTTAACACTGGCACATTTTGCAGTCACTTTATATAAATTCTGTAATACAGAAAACATAAAACATAGCATCCACTAGATTTGGTAATTCCCAAGTCTTTCATGAGCTTAGCAGGAAACAACCCAAAGGCAAAGGGCAGCAAAGGCAGAAGCCGAATTTAATTGATTTGAGGGTTACAGATTTAGAAACACTCCCCTTTGTCACGAGAGTTGACATGGAAATGACAAAAATATATTTGTTGGTAGTGGTGAGCTTAAAATGGAGGAAAAGTGCATGTGTGTGTGTGTTGATTAGAAAGATTTAAGATTGAGAATGGCTAAAAACATAAAATGGAATTATCCTTTCTGGTGCAACAACATGCATGTGGAAATCTGAAAGGAAGAAATATAGAGTACAGGTAGGTACATCATAGCAATTTTCAAGTGCTAGGCATTTTGCCATTAGTTTAATGATCACAAGGAACCTATGAGATGAATTGTATCATTTCACTGTTTTGAAAATGAGAATCATTCCTTGGAGTAAATATCCAGCTACTTAATTAAGAATCTAGAATTTAAAATCAAGTTGTCAGAGGAATTGTTCTTTTTGGTGGGATTTACATGAATTCTTTTACCAGCTCCTAAGGTTCTTATCCTCAATTTCTATTCGAGGCACTAGCTCCAGGGTGCCGGTGCCTTCTGTACCTGGTCCTGGTTGGGGTAACTGAGGTGAAGTTGTGAAAGCTGACAACCATGGCTGTGCACCTGACATGTGCATCTATACGCGTTTGTGCAGAGAGAGAAAAGGAACCCCAAAAGCAGCTCGTAAAACCAGAGCAGCATCCCTTATATACTCCACCACCTTTATAGTCAAAATTTGTTGAAGGGCAGCCTGGTCATTTACAAATGGGCTTTGCTTTTATCTGCACTACAACTGGTCATTATATAGACTCATGTAAGGGTGGTTAAGTGTTTGTGAAAAATGGGACAGTGTACAGTACAATTTGGAAAAGATACACATATCTATCTGAAGAATCCACCTCAAGATTTCCTTCCAAAAATTGGAGTGATTACAGTTTCAGGATTGACAAGCTTAGTTTCAGCGAGAAAAAGTTCTAGATTTAAGAAAATTGCTTATCCTCTGGTACTGGCCACTTTAGGAGCAACTGTTGGCTACCCAGTTCAGTCAGTAATAATTGCAAAGGTAACAGAGGGAAAAGCATAGATAGCAAGCCAGCAAATTTATGAAGCCACTAAGTCATTGTGGGCCAAAAGCAACAAAAAAGAATCTGTCCCTGAATCTAAAGAAAAACCAAGCTAGGAAACCCTGCTGAACTAGAAATACCTGCAAAGGCAAATCAAGACTGGAAACACTCAGTGCCTTTGCCAACAGACCTCAGCTCTGAAACAAAGACCAAGTCAAAACCTATTTCAGGTGCTGCACAGTTTATTCCTGACTCCAAGCTCATGGATCAAGGGCAACCCCACCTAAAAGATATAGATATATACAACACTAGAAACTGAAATAGACTCGGTACAGAACTATAAGATGTGTGGAGTTGCAAATAATGTTGGGGAAAAAAATCATGTAATAAGTAACTGTAATATAGAGAGTATAACTTAAATCAAGTTTTTCCCTTGAAGCACAAACGGTGAACACAATTTAAACAATGTTAAATGATTGATGAGGTAGCATAGGTGAAAGTATTGGGATGCATTTTTATGAAAAGACCAAAATGGAATAAAGGCATGATGAACCCTGAGGAGACTAAAATTTGAAAATAGGTGTGTTTATATACATATATACACACATATATATATGCTCTAGTAATTTACAATGGTATGTGAAACGATGTTCCCTTTTTTGTTTTTCACATTTTCCAGAGCAGGATTAAAGTATGCATATTTTATGGCCAAAAAAAAAAGGAATGAGTACTATAAAGATTTGGGAGTGGTAAATGACTTTAGAGTAGGTAAAATACTCAAACATTTATTGGAAAAGGGCCTACCATTGTTCCATACTGTTACTTCACATTCATGTGTAAAGGAAGGGCTCCTGTCCTACAGAGGAGCTTAAAAAATAATTGAACAGGTATTTATCACATGTTTAATTTGTTCTAATACTGTAGTGGGTGTTCATTATTAAGTACAATTGACTTTATGTATGCCTTAATAGAGATTACAGTTTAATAAAGAAGCGTTACAGAAATAGATAGAAGGAAATATATAATTACAAATTCTAATAATTTATTTTAACAGTAAAATGAGGAAAAGGGAGGAGGGGATGCATACTTAAAGGGGTCAGGGAAAACTTTGTAAGAGATGGCATTAACCTAAGATGTGGAAGAGAAAGAGTAGGAGTTGATCAAGTACAGATTTCAGACAGAGAACAGTGTCTACCATATTAACTAAGCTGTAGATAATTTAACCTATAAGAGCTTCATTTCCTCATGTGTCAAAATTAACAGAAGAATTATTATCTGCTGTGGGATAGGAACTGTGATAAGTACTGAAAGCATTGCACTACATGATTTCTAAGACTCCCAATGAGCATTCCTGAGGTAAGATAGTGTTCACTTATGTAAGAAAAGGGGCAGAAAGAGGAAAGTGAGTTTTGTTGTTGTTTCCTATAAATGTGATCAAAGTTAAAGGGTCAATTCAGGATGAAGACAATAGAAAATCTCTCCAGGGTTAATTATCAAAAGAGGAGAAGCAGGGAGGCAGGTAAGAAGACATTGTTTTTTCTTATACTCCTGAAAATTCTCATTTAGTTTCTTTTAGTGGCAGGCAAGAAGTCATAGATTAAATGTGCTTATAAATAAGAACCCTTAAAAATAAGTGAAATTACATATATACATTTTGATTTTCAACAGTTTGTCTCTACAAGCTAAAAAAAGTAGCATGGAACTGTATAGCATAGTGAAACCTCATGTGAAATATGAATATGGGTAATATTGCATATATAAGACTGCTTTTCTTTGAAACTGAACAAATGCATGTTAATATCAGGCAAAAATACAACCAAAGAAAACTATGGACAGTAGTATATAGCGATATATTAATAATCCTCCAGTAAGGGTTAAAAAAAGGAAATATACTAAGGAAAAGAAACTAGACACAAGGTACTACATATTGCTTGACTCCATCTATATAAAATATAAATATAAATAAGCTAGAGAGACAGAAACAGAATAGCAGCTATGTGGGACAGGGGAAGCATAGAAAGATTGAGAAGTGATGAGTTTTGTTTCTCTCTTTTTTGTTTGTTATTATTATTAATATTGGAATAATGAATGCCCTATTAATAATTGAATTAATGAATGCACAGCTATGTGATTATACCAAATACAATTGATTGTACACTTTGAATGGATTGTATGCTTTATTATTATGTATCAATAAATTAATTAATTTTAAAAGAAGTTATTCTAATTCTGTAGCCTTAATTCTTAATTTTCTTAATTCTCTTATCATCTTCCAGTATAGCATGCAACTTGCAAATAATTATAATGATTAGAAGTAAAGGATTTAGTTAAGGAATGGATGAAGATGCAAATAACTTATTAGCATGGTAATAGGAATATGTGAAGACTCTTGCACAATGGTCTAAATTTTATTCATGCAATGAAAATTAAGATCATATTCTAGGATTGAGAGCAAGCTACTGGAATTGGGTGTTTGGTAATATGAAGAGGTGGAACAGTTACTGATGTTAAGGAGAATGGTAGTTATTTTGGGATCTGTTTTAATGTCATAAGGCAGGGCTGAAGATCCAAATTAATTTGGAGACCATATTTTATAAGTATTTTAACTTATAAATCTGAGTTCTGAGGAATTACTTAAATTATTCCTTCCCCTTAAACCTGGTATTATAATAAGAATTTTAAAATTATTTCTCTTCATAGACTTACACAGCAGAAATACTCAGAGATTGCTTGAAACTCAAGTTAAGATAAGACTTTGACCTTGACATTTTCATGAAGGAAGCAGACTACTTAGGATCTAAGATCGTTGGAGAGGTGTGGTTCATTGGATATCCAGTAAAATTTTTTGTTTACTATATAAACTTCTTTCGAACATTTGATATTCTAGTCTGACCTATGTGTATGTGTGTATTTGAAAGAGATTTTAAAGTCCTCAATGAAAAAGTTGTTTCTTGCCTTTCATTACAATGATGGAAAAATTCTCCTACATTTGCTAGATATTCAATAATTGTATATTGAAATGAATGAAAAAGTATGCAATGATAAAAGACTTTAAACTTTGTTTGGAGTGACAGTAAGAAAACACATTTAGTTTCCATGTACAAGAACTTTCCTGTAGAGATGATTGACTGATTTTTGTAGTTCTTCAGTTTATATTAGAAGCATCTGCTGTTAACTTGAATAACCAGCATATTTGTCAGATAATTATCCACCGGAGAATGAGCTGTAACATGAGCAGGCAATTAAAAAATGGTAGGTGTAAAGTTATGGATTTTACAGAAGTGGAGTAAAGTATATATTTAGAATTTTTACAAAAAATTAACAGCTAAAATTTGGTGATGAGAGGTTAAAATAAGAAGAGATGCCAATTACTGCTTTCTATGTTTTAAAATATATACATATCTATGGTATATGGGTGGAGTATCTTCCCATAGTAAGAAGATACTAGATTTAGGGAGGTATAAAAGTTGCAGGTTCTCAACTGATTGATAGAATTTCAGAAATTTATAGTTAGAAACAAAATGCCAGCTATTAATAGGGTCTCCATTCCCAAAAGTGTACTGAAATACCCAGGGATCCTACAGCAAATTCACAGGAATACAGAATAATATTTTAAAGTCTCGAGGGAAACATGGCAACACTTGACCTATGTAGAAAAGCACTTGAAATACTTCCTCAAAGTGGTTCACATTTTTCATGTTAGATAGTGCTACCTTTATTTTGATGACACCATATCATTGTGAAGCTGGGTTTTTGGCAACTGCTGTGATAAAAAGCAAGAACTGTTTTGGATTGATTTGCGTCCCCCCAAAAAACATGTTCAAGTTCTAATCCTCATTCCTGTGAATGTGAATTTATTTGTTAATAAGATATTTGAAGATGTCATTAGTTAAGATTAGGCCAAACTGGATTAGGCTAATCCAATATTACTGGTATCCTTATAAAAAAAGGAAATTTGGTCATAATAAGTAGGAGACAGATAGAGAGAGAAGCAACCCTGTAAAGAGGTAGGGATTGAGTTATGTTGCCACAAACCAAGGAACATCATGGACTACAAGCTACTGCCAGAGTTCTATGGATTGTCACTGAAGCATGGTTCTGTTGAAGCTTGATTTTGGACTTCTAGCTTTCAGAATTGTGAGACAATAAATTTAAGTTTTTTAAGCCAACAAGGTTGTGGTACTTTGTTATAGCAGCCCTGGAAAACTAAGACAACACCATGTGAAAATTAACGTGAAATGAGAAATTAGGATGGGACACACAATCTGATTCCCACCAGTGCACACTCCCCAAAACCTATCCCATTGGTAAGTAATTGTGATTAACAGTGAAATAATATTTTCTGTAAATTCATGTATCTTATTTTTTTCCTAATAGCTGTTACATTGTTAATACAAAAAACATTTATTAAACAGTCTGAACCTAACTACTTTATTAATAAGACTGTTAAGTATTTCATTTATCATAGGGGTATTATGAAAAATTTCCCAAATACTAAGGATCTGGTCAACTAAGAAAGTTTGTGAACCTCTGAAATAGAGGAAAGCATTGTCATTAAAATTTTTTGGATGACCTGCTCTTTGCAATACTCCTTATCCTAGAATATAAAACTAAAATAGTAGTTTCAGTTACTAGTATGTGGGATTATAGATATTGGTGGAATATCTTTTTTCACATTGGAGCTGCTATGTAATATTCTCTTGCTTTTAAGTTATCCAATAATAGGGAAGATCATAGTTTCCACTTAATCGACATAAAGACATTTGGCTTTAAAATAAAGTATTACCTCAGCTTATGTAAGCTGAAATTAAAAACACTTCTCTCATACTACCTTAACTATTACCTTAATAAGCAATCTTTGGATTAGGAAATATATGCTCTGCAAACCATTCTTCAATTTTCAGCCACTGGATAGCTAAGCTGGGTGACTTTCTGGTTAACTGAACTGGCTTGGATTTTTGCCATTATATTGGACACCATGACTTGGGTTATCTATACTTAAATGGAGATGTACTTCTAATGGAGTATCCACATCTATAGAACAGTAGTGCTCAATCATTCAAACCTTTGAGAATTGGGTCATTCAAGTCATGAGATGCTGGTGTATGTCTCTAACTGACTAAAATACAGGCAGACATCTGCAAACAAAGGTAACCTGGCTAAGCAAAATGGCAACAGCTGTGGTATTTATGCTCTTCCAATAACGTTGGGTTCTTCCCCTGGCACTACCATCCCTAGAGGAATACCTGTCCCAATTATAAAAAGAATTCTTAGTCACCTAATGTATCAAGGCCAAAATAAGAGATGACAAATCTAGAAATAGTCAAACTCCTTTTTCTTCAGATATTAAAAGTATTGCTCTTGATTGGTAATGATTCCCTTCTCCTCAGTTTTTGAGCAGATGGTATATTAATTAACCCATTTTTTTTGATTACCCATAACACAACAGGAAGTATGATAATCTTTTGATATGTCAACTTGGCTAGGCTACAATCCCCAGTTTTTCAATCAGACATTAATCTAGGTGTTGCTGTGACAGTATTTTGTAGATGGGATTGAAGTTGAAAACCAATTAAATTTAAATAATGGAAATTTTCCTATATAATCTATGTAGGCCTGATCCAATCAGTTGATGGGTGTTGAGAGTAGAGTTGAGGCCTCTGGAATGAAGAAGAAAATTCCATCTGTGTACAGCAGCATTGGTCCATGCCCTTGAGTTCCAGCTTCTTCCTGTCTGCCTGCCCTATGGAATTCAGATTTGCCTACCCAGTCCTACAATTACACAAGCCAATTCCTTGCAATAAATCCCTTAATATATATCTCCTACTGGTTCTGCTTTTCTGGCTAAACAATAACTGATGCAGAACATTTCATGGTACTGTTACATTTAAGAACAAGTACAGTCTAGGAAGCTTCTTCCCTGGGTCTTATATTTGCATGTTGAATTG
>JAQZBX010015683.1:0-37308 GCA_029593785.1 Cabassous unicinctus | reverse complement strand
GATAAGTGTCGCTTTTGTTGATCTTATCAAAGAACCAACTTTTGGTTTTGTTGATTCTATTATTGTTGTTGTTGTTGTTCTTGATTTTATTTATTTCTGCTCTGATCTTTACTATTTCTTTCTTTTGGCTTGGCTTGGTGTTAGTTTGCTGTTCTTTTTCTAGTTGTGCATTTAGGGCTTCAATTTTAGCTTTTTCTTCTCTTTTAATGTAAGCATTGAGAGCTATAAATTTCCTTCTCAACACTGCCTTTGAAGTGTCCCATAGGTTTTCATATATTGTGTTCTCATTTTCATTCATCTCAAGATATTTGCTAAATTCTCTTGCAATTTCTTCTTTGACCCACTTATTTTTTAAGAGTGTGTTGTTTAATCTCCATATATTTATGAATTTTCTCTTTTTCCATCCATTATTGATTTCCAGATTTATTCCGTTATGATCAGAGAAAGTGCTTTTTATAATTTCAATCTTTTAAAATTTATTGAGACTTGTCTTGTGACCTAACATATGGTCTATCTTGAAGAAGTTTCCATGAGCACTTGAAAAAAATGTATATCCTGCTGTTTTGGTGTGTAATGCTCTATAGATGTCTGTTACATCTAGTTCATTTATCATATTATTCAAGCTCTCTGTTTCTTTATTTATCCTCTGTCCAGATGTTCTATCCAATACTGAGAGTGGTGTATTGAAGTCTTCAACTATTATTGTAGAGACATTTATTTCTCCCTTCAGCTTTGCCAGTGTGTGCCTCATGTATCTTGGGGCACTGAGGGTAGGTGCTTAAATATTTATTATAGTTATTTCTTCTTGTTGAATCACCCCTTTTATTAATATTCAATGGCTTTCTTCATCCCTTATAACAGTTTTGCATCTAAAATGTATTTTGTCAAATATTAGTATCACTACTCTAGCTCTTTTTTTGTTTACTATTTGCATGTAATATCTTTTCTAACCTTTCACTTTTAACTTTCTTGTGTCCTTTTGTCTGAGGTGCATCTCTTGTAGACAACATATAGATGGCTCATATTTTTTCATACACACATCAGTGTGTGTCTTTTGATTGGGGAGTTCAATCCATTAACATTCTATGTTACTACTGTGAAGGCATTACTTACTTCATCCATTTTGACCTTTGGCTTTCTGTTGTCATATAGTACTATTGTCTATGTTTTTACCCTTTATTTATTCTTTCTAATAATCTTCATTTCTACACTCCAATCTAAGTCTCTCACCCTTGTTTTTTCCTTTTAGGCTGCAGCATTCCCTTTAGTATCTCTTGTAATTTCGGTCTTTTGGTAACATATTCTATCAGTTTTTGTTTGTCTGTGAAGACTTTGAACTCCCCTTCATTTTTGAAGGACAGCTTTGCTGGGTAACGAATTCTTGGCTGGCAGTTTTTCTATTTCAGTACCTTAAATACATCCTACCACTTTCTTTTCTTCTCCATCGTTTCTGATGAGAGGTCGGCACTAAATCTTATCTAGTTTCCCTTGTATGTGATGAGTTTCTTTTCTTTTGCTGCTTTCAGAATCTTTTCTTTACCTCAGGTAATTGTCATTCTGATTAGTAGGTGTCTCAGGGTAGGTCTATTCAGATTAATTCTGTTTGAGGTGCATTGTCCTTCTTGGATATTTACTTCTATGTCTTTCAAATGTCAGGGAAGTTTTTCATCATTATTTCCTCAAATATTCTTTCTGCCCCTTTTCCATTTTCTTCTCCTTCTGGGATACCGATAATGTGTATGTTTTTGTGTTTTGCTTTGTCATTCAATTCCTTGAGACCCTCTTCCATTTTTTCGATTCTCCACTCTTTCTTTTCTCCTGTCTATTCCAGTTCAGATGTTCTGTCTTCCAAATTACTAATTCTGTCTTTGAGCAATTCAAACCTTCTCTTTTGTGTCTCTAATGTATTTTTAATCTTATCCATCATGTCTTTCACTCCAATAACGTTTGTTACTTTTCTTTGCAGGCTTTCATATTGTTCTTTATGCTCACCCAGTGTCTTCTTAATATTCTTTATCTCTTTAGTCATATTTTCTTTCAATTCTTTAAATTGATTTTGGGGAGTTGTGTGATTATCATTTAATATTTGTCTTAAATTCTATATCTCTTTAGGATATTTGATTTGTTCCTTTGGCTGGGCCATCTCTAATATGGCTTATAATTTTTTGCTGATGTCTAGGCATGTGAATATGTTGGTAAATTTACTCTAATGGTCAATTTCTCTCTCTTGCCTATAGTTATTTTTTCATAGCTCTTCTTTGATATTTGGTTCAACTTATCCTAAGTATTTAAAATTATCTAGCTTAAATGATCAAAATCGTGTGAGGGACTCACTAATGGAGTGAAGATTTTCTCCCAGAAGTTAGACAACAGAGAGACCTAAGTGCAGTTTTTGTCCATGCAATTTCCAGACCAGCCAGCAGATGGTGCTCTTTGGCGCATCTTTCCACAGAGGTATATCTTTCAGTTTTTCTTTGTTTTGGTCTGGCTGGAGCCAAGATTCAAAGTGGGCTCTGCTGGCAAATTCTGTGAAGAAAATACCCAGATCTCCTCCCTTTTCCCTTGTAACAGCTGACAGAGATTAAGACATCTTCTCCCCTCTCAGACAGGTGCAATGAGCAAGGGGTTTCACCCCAGCTTAATATCTTGGGGGAGGGGGAGTGGAGCCCTCCCTGCCAGCTGGGAAGTTTAATAACTCATAGTTTATTGTTTTGGGTTTTCGTCTTTCTGTCCTGCACTCTCCTGAGAGTTTTGAAGCACTGTCCTGGTCTGGTGACCCCCAAAGCAGAACCCTTGGGGAGCTTTTGGCTCTTTCTCTGTTGTTTTTGAGAGACCTGAACCTTGTCTGCCTAATCGGATGCCCTCTTCCCACAATCTCCTGTGATTATATTTTAATTGGTGTTGTGCATTTGGACTTATCATTTAATTGTTAGAAAACAACTTTTCTTATCTTAAAAAGCATATGAGAGGAAAATATACTGTTTTCTTATCATTGTTTGACTTACTCTCCTTTGGCTTACTAACAGTGCCTTTATATTAAACAAAAGACTTTATGCTAACTACTTTTTTAAAATAGTGCCTCAAAATTAATTGTTTTTTTGCAAATGTGGCAAGCTCAAAATCTTCCAAAGCAAGTGAATCACTCTATTTATGGATTTTCTGTCTAGTTCAATCAATGTGCCATAGTCTAACCAAGACGATTCTAACAGTAGGCTCAAATCCCTCTAACAACGTTAACAACAGATTTTAGGTCTCTGGCAATTAGGTAATATTGTTTGGGTTCAGTTGTTCCTCACACTTCCCAGTAAACAATGCCATTCAAGGTGATTCTCTTACTTTAGGATATAATTCTCACTTGCCTGTTAAAGTTTAGAATTACGAAAACACAACACACTGTAACTAGATTTTGTGGTTATTCATTGCTTTTATCTTGGGAAACTTCCATACTGAAGATTGTATCATTAAATAAATTTTGTTTCTTTCAAAATGTAGGATATATTGAGTGTTTATGTTGTTGTTAATAGTTTAACCTCCGCACATTCACTGAATATAAAATCATAGAAGGGATTTTTATCCAAAAATTCATGAATACCTCTAATCCATCCTTTAAGTATAGCTCAATAGTCCTAGCCTTCCATTCTTCTGTCATCCCATACAATGTTTTATTTACATATAATTGATTGGAAAGACTGAGTGTTCTATGAAAATTAATCTTGGTCACAACACATTTGAGATGAAGTAGCCTAATATCCTCAGAATCCTGATCTGATATATTATTTTCCATATTATTTCCTTTGCCTCTGTTTGGGATACTGTAATTTTTAAATATGATGATGGCTCCCAGACCAGGCAAATAACATAGCTAGCACTCGGTTTATATTTCATTGATGAATTGTATCAGAATTACAAGGTGTGACACAGTTTCACAAATGTCATCTTAATACCCTATGAAGGGTTAAACTTGTGCTTTTAATTCATCACTATAAGAACTGCACCATATTTTATAGTCATAGCTTGGTTACTGCTGCATGATGAAACCTGCATTTGTCAAAATTACAGTGTTGTTTCCTAGAATTCTATACATTTATTTATAATTATATCAATCAAAAAATTTATTAGTACTGCCACTGTATTTGGCACTGAAGTATATGCTAATAGTCAAGTATTCACTCTTTCATTCAAGTTATGTTTATTAAACCAGAGACTATTGTGGGTTCTGGGGATTTATTAGAGACCAAAACAGACAGAAACCATATTCCAGAGATGGTGTATAGAGGCCAAATGAATCAGGGATGCCCAAACTAAACATTTTATGTTAAATCCCAAAGGCATGTAAATCAATATGGAAATATTTTGTGAGAATTTATAAGCCAATCAGTGTCCCAAGATGACAAAGCCTTCACTGGCCTTCTGGAATCTCCTACATCCTTCATTATTTTCTAAGAGTATAAATTACAATAAAATAAGTTTGGAGTGGATGTTAAGTAACGTTGAAGATTGATAATTAGCCTGGTTTTTCTGTTTGTCTAAGGGTAAAATGTCAGGCATTTTACAGAACTTGAAAATTTAGACTGTGGCATTGTTAAAATTATGTTTCACTTAAATGTGTATTTTGTTACTGATGACAGGTTTGAAATATCTACTGGAAAACTAGCCAGGCTAGTGACATAATAGACCCAATATTTTTTATTTTTGCCTTGGTGAATAAATTTTTTTTATGTATTTAAAATAAAATGCTAATAAAACAGCATTTCAAGGAAGATAAATTTCAAGCAAAATCTCAGATGTTTGTATATGTATCTATTTATCTATAAACTGATTTTAGCTTTCTATCATGAGCTCTCATTTCCAATCATTATGGATAAAACTGATAATTTGTATACATGAGAAGAAACCCGAGATTTCTCAGTCATTTTCATTTAAAAATTCAGTCTTATTCAAGAGTTTTCTTTACTTCTCAGGGTACTCATCTGCCTAGCCCTGGCTCTAACCCCTGCAGTTGCTGAATTGTCATGCTGTGTTACTGGGGCAGAAACAGCTCTCTTCTAAGCCTCGTCTGGCCTCAAGCCTATGCTGGCACCTGCTCCTGGTATTCTGGCCCCATCTGTTTCTCAGCAGGCCTGATGCTAGAAGCTCAAGCCAGCAGTAGGCATCCATTATGTTCCCAAGCAGCTCTCTGACATTGCGTCTCCTCTTTCCTAGAAATCTTTCTGATAAACAAGTCCATTTGCATGTACAGCTAACCTCTGCCTACCTGGGGACCCCCAAAATTTTATATCCTTTCTTTTTCCTTATTCTAGTGATTCAGTTTCTCTTCCTCTTCACTGATCTTCTGTTCAAATAGCTTAGGATGGTAGATGATAGTTGGGTGAAGAACAAGCCTATTAGGAAGTTCTCAAAGGATTGTTTGGCCCCTACTCTTTTGAAGCTTTCTTTAGAAAGTGGAATACTTGACTGTCTTTTTCTGTTTCCAGCATTTGGTCCAAGTTTCAGGGAAACAGAAAAAGTTCCACTCAGTCTTCTGTTATTGGGCATGTGTCTATGTTATTGGAATTCTTTTAAGAGGTACAACATGAAAATGTATCAGAATTTGTGGATTTGTATCAGCTTTGGAATAATTTTTCTGTTAGTGGAAACAATGTTCCTTGATCAGAGTGAAAGGCTTAAGTCTCTTGGTCAGTAGTTAAGAGGTGTAAACCCTTGATTATGGCCCAGATAGCCCACATGACTTAATCAATAAGTCAGTTTACTTATCCATGGTCTTTCAGTTCTTTAGGTAATTGTGGACAGAGGAAAAATTGGGATGGAGATAAAAATTATTGTGCAGTTATTGAAAAAGCACCACCTCTGTCAAATTTGAAAAATTTTGCATTACCAAGTAGGTTTATAGGAAAAGTTTCTTTAATTGATGAGAATATTGATTTGTCTTATTTTGGTCAGTACACTAGGCTGCCCTTTGGTCATAAAAATGATATAGAGGAAGTTCTCTGAGACTAATGTTCCAGTTACTGGTTTTAGGTCAATAAAATTATAGCTTTATAACATGTACACTAAGACTCACATAGATCTTTATTGTGAAAAGGAAATCATATCTGCAGTGTTTTATGGGATGGCAAAAATGATTTATCTGGCAAAGCAAAGTTTAAGAATATACTGCAGATTTAAAGTAAATGTATTTTCTAACCATACAGCTAGATAAGAATGCTACTTGTTTTGCTATCTGATGCAGGCACTAGTTTACAAGATACATAGAAATATATAGCTAAAATAACTCAAATGTTCTTTATCTGCCTTTTTATCTTATTCTGTAGAAAGGGACTAAAATTAAGGATAGCCCCACCCTACATATGCACTATAAATATAAATAAATGAGCCAATTAAAATGTTTTCTCATAAAAATGCATTCAAATCACTAACTACTTAAATGCATGCCATAGTTGAATGCACATAATTTAGTTTACTCTTTCCTTGGTTTCTGGAAAGCATCTAATTCCAGTACTAGGACTTCAATTACCAGTATTCCCTGTTTCATATGAAATTTCCTGACCAATTCATATGTCTTTGTATTTAATTAGTTAAGGTCACTTTAAGAGTCTCTCCTAATGATTATTTTTTGTTGTTAATAAACTTGTTTTGAGCAGTACACCCTCTCTATGCTACACGAGAGAAATGACTTCAGGGATTATATTATTCATAGCTTCATTATTAAAAACTGTATGACCTTGAACATGACAAAATTTGAGCTTTAGTTATCCCATCTGTACACTGGGAAGACTAATAATATTTAACTCATGGTGTCATTGTAGGCTCAAATATTAAGTATGTTTTCAATGTAAACTATAATCCATGCTCAGTGGTAATGCCCCAAAATGCATTTATCAATTGCAATGAATGTACCACGCAAATGAATGTACCACAAATGGGAAAATGTGGGAGGTATGGGGAGTGGGGCATATGGGAATCCCTATATTTTTTATGTAACATTTATGTAATCTAAGTTTCTTTTAAAAAATAAATATATATATTTAAAAATATATGTATGTGACAATCCAATATCAATCCCAAAGCACTTTACAAGTAATTGCTTTTCTTAACATAACGATAGTGTCTTTAAGGAGCCTGGGATGTGCTCCCTTCTATCTTTGGAAGGGCTGCCTTAGAACCATAACAAACCAGAAGGTGTTTCTGAAACAGATCTTGCCATTTGAGTAGCATTTTGTGGGATATTTGCTCTCTAGACTGGTCATTTCCATAGTTATATCTGTCTACCTTGGGAAAATGAAGTCGGTAGTTTTCAATTATAAGTTAAATTCTGTCAGTGTAGGTAATCAATCTGAATGCTTATCTCTCAAAACCTTAGGGGGAGTGTTTGTAAGAATTAAAAAATAAAAAAATAATGCAAACAAAAAACCTTAGGTTTTAAGCCTTTTAAAACATCTCAATACTTGTTTCATTTCAGAATCCCCATTGCTTTGCTTATGGATTGATGAAATATTTAATGAAACAAGTTAACTGACATATTACATTTTAGCTCTATAAAATCAGTCTTGTTACTTATAAAGTCTTACTTTTAAAATAAATTGAGTATCCTATTTTATCTTTTGACTGGAAATTTGATTTTTGAAAATAATAAATGACTACAACCAGGGCTACCATATAAAATGTCTACAATGGAACAAAGTAAAAATAATAAGAGAATAATGTTTCAGACTAAAAGAGGGGAAAACTAAAGAATTTCAATAAATATCAAGGTTTTCAGTATCAACTCTATAAAATATTTGAAAATATAAAGAAATAGAATTTGGGTTTAACTATTTCAATTTCTTTTTTAAGAAAATGCCATAGTCTTAAGGTGTCACTATCATCAAGCACAAAAAAAGCATATTCATTAAGAATTTGTTTTACATGACAATGCAACAGGTTCATTAAGGAACAAGTTACTTGAAAATTTCTCCATATTTGACTGCATCAGAAAAATTTAAGGACTTTCAAGTGCAAGGAAATTTGGACTAAGCAAAAAATATTACAAGCAAAAAAAAACCTATGCATTATTTACAGCATAGTTGTACCATTCTAATTCTATGGGGCTTGGAACCTTTCATTGCTTTTGGGCTATTTTACAACTCTGTAAGTTATAGATAAATTGTATCATTGCACATAATTCTCATTTATAAACATGCATATAGATTCTGTCAACTAGAGGCTCAATTTACTTTCCTCCCAATTGTGGAAGAAGCTACTCTTGAGTCCATTTACAAATTCATTTCAATATTCTTCATCTATAAACATGTCTATTCTTTGGATTTTCCTTTGAACTGGTTTAACATCTGCCTGGTTCCCTCAGTAATGATGTACTAATAATATCTTTAACATGTGTTTACTTTATATCTGCATGGAAGGCATGATTTGACATTTATTTGAAAATTTCCCTTTAACGCAAGACAAAAAATAATACAGTGCAAGGCATATTAACAGGCACTTAGTGATACCTCACCTCATATCTCCTTTGGGAATTTATTTTATAGAAAATTTTAAAATTGTATTAAAACTTTTATTGATTGTCATTGATGATTGCATATATGTCCATGGTCCACCTGGATAACCAATAAACAGTGACCTTCCAATTTTGGGTATTTTTCAGCTTGAGTGGAACCATCATTTTTCAAGACAGCTTTTGCTGTTAGAAAGTACTTTCTTATATCACGCTAAAATCTTCATGCAATTCTGACTAGACTCTACCTGTATTTCTTTGGGCCATACAGAGCAATTGTAATCCCACTGCCACATAATAGTGCTTCAGATGAAATGGTTAGATTCACTGTTAGATATTTTCCCTCTCCCATAAAAAATCTGAGTTCTTCAACAAAAGCTCATTTGAGAAGGCTTAGAATCCCTTAGTTATCTTAAACACTCTAATATGGCACTACTCCACAATAGACCTTATAATTCTATGGGTATACATTGAAGGTTGAATTAGAAATTTTTGTAACATCTTCAGTATGTTTATTCATGTAGAGACCAAACCATAATATGTGCTGCTGCACACTCACATATCCTGTATACTGCATTTTTCCAGTTTGTTTTGAGGGCTTATGTTGACTCACACATATTCACCCTGTTAAATTTGGCACATTATTTTAATCTCTTAAGAGCATTTTAGATCATTACTCTTTTTTGTCTATTTTGGTTATTCATTCTTCCAATATGTATATTTTTCTAGTCTATTTGGTGTCTGGCACTGTCCTAAATCCTGGGGACAACAAAGATAAAAACAGAATTAATCTCTTCCTTTGAAATTTAATGGGGGAGGCAGACATTTAAATGAATGATTAGAAACCAGACTCAAATGCTCACATAGAGGAAGATTGCTACGTGAGCACAGATGAAAGGAATGCCATCATTTTGCTCTTCAGGCACCACAGATGGTTATTCGCTCCCCCTCCCCTCAGATCAGTATCCGTTCTGTACAAGTTTAAGAGTAAATAGATTTTTTGAGCTATCAGTATCAAGTTTCGACTTGAATAAAGCTAAGATAAGTGAATTAGTTTTTCCTCCATAAAAATTTCCTGGAAGTATTGACATTTCAGAACTGGTTAAATAAAACAAAGCAGAGAGTTGATGCAAAGAAATGCAGCTTAATTAGCTCTACGAGTTCATTAACTTTGAAACAACAAGATCAGAATATGCTAAAGTAACTTGCCATTTAAATATGGAATTGTGGCCTTTCACTTTTTTCCCCTTTGCAGGGTGCTGTTAAAGCAATCCAACCTGAGGCAAGCAGAGAAGCTGACATGAATAAGAGCTCACTTGATACGGACCCAACTTTACTTCTTCATTATATGGATTAACAAGCGTGTTGCTCGAAGAGGTATGTGATGCTAACCCTGTGCAGGTGATTTTTATACCTTTTTCCTAATTTAAAGCAAAATGTTACCTGGAAGAAATGTGTGGTACTTTGCTGTTCAATATAATGCAATGCAATGTTATATGAAATATAATTAATATAATAAAATATAATATAAAATAATATAATGTAATCTAATATAACATATTATAATAGAATCCAAGTTTATGCATACTGCTTGACTTTGAACACATTTTTTAATTACTTCCCATTTATTTTCTTGGGCCAGAAAAGGTAATTAATGCTATATTTCTTTTTATAGTCTTATATTTTTTATCTTATATCTTAGTGTTTGAATCATCTTCCAAAGACTTGAGGTTTTCCTCTAAGGCACCAATTAAAGAACTTAGAAATTTGTGAAATATTTTCTTAACTCATGGCATAAGAGGATGACAGTATGTATACATTTGATCATATTGTGCCTGGCTCATTTTTTTTTAAACAACAACCTAATATTTTTACATGAGGATTTTAAATGACGTCAAAAAATTTCCTCTGAAACAAGAGGAATGATAACCACAGTTACCCTATCTAATCTTGGTCTTTGGCAGTCTACTGTAGTGCAGAACAGTGCAGGATTAAAACTCTGGCAGAAACTTAGCCCTGCCACTTACAATCTATGTGACCTTGGCTAAGGTGGATAATTAAATGAGTTAATGTAAGTTTAGGGCTTTAAACACTACATGCCATAGTAAATGTTCTATAGGTATTAGCTTCCATTATCATTAATATTAGTCATTATTAATTTTGTAGCAAACCCTCCCTATTTCTTTTGCCTTTCGTTATTTGATATAAGAACCTCTTCAGTATTCTGGTCACTCTCTTTTGGAGGATCTGCAGTTTACTGAATTGCTTTCAGGATATGCTGAAAAGACAATAGCATATTTCATAATACAGCGAAAAATTCAGAATTGCCTGATCACATGCTAGGCCAAAAAAATAATGACTTGTAGAATAAAAGAGTGAGATGTGTAATTTTTCCTGATTTCACTTAATTTTCCTAAGAGGATTTATCATTGCAACGAAATAGAAATAATGGTTATTAAATATTGAGTTTTGAGACCAAATATCATTGCTCACTTTGTATATTTAAAATTTTATTTTAACACGAAACTGGGAGTATCACTTAGGTGTAAGTTTTAATACAACCCCACCAGTTGATCAAAAATATTCTTTAAACAATAACTTGATGTTCTGTTAATACAAGTCTGTTGATGTATATAATTTCTGTGAGCCTATTAGAATAGAATATAAGTTCCATAAAAGCAAGGATTTGTCTGCATTCTTAACTGCTTATTTTCAGCACCTCTAACAGTGCTTGGAACATACTTGTTGAATAGTGAATGTCTAATAGTTCACTCTAACTACAGTTTTTGTCCCAGAACCTATGACATGTTTTGAGGACATAAAGAAAAAAGTACATGATCCCTGCCCTAAGGGAACAATACAATGGGAAAGGTGAAAAGTAGGCAAGCGCAATCCAAAATAATTTGCGACTGAACAGTCATTGGCCGGATGTAGTGAGCTCACAATGGAAGGTTTCCCTGACTCTGCCTGAAGAGGCTAGGAAAAGATCCAAAGGAGAGATGATACTTTAGCACAGTATTGAAAGATGTGTGAAACTTTACAGGTGTGCAGAGGCATGTGGTGAATGGAGACTAAGTCAGTATAAAAGAGAATAAATAATAAACCTGGGAAGTAGAAAACCAGTAGGTTATGAAGAGCTTTATGTACTGTACAAATGATTTTATATTATTGGTAAAACATTGAAAGACTTAGGCAGGATATTTTTAGAAAGGTCATTCTAGCCATGGAACAGAGAACAGACTGGAATACCATGAGTTCTGAAGCTTTGGGACTGCTCAGAAGCATAATGGAATACTCTTGTCCACAGGTAATAAAGGTGTCAACTAGGACAGCAAGAGTGAGATGAAAGTGAGGGCCGTTTTGCTACTGCAGAGGAATTCAGAAGCTAGAATGGACAAGTTTGAATGAGGAGAGTGAATTCTAAGGAAGACTCTTGAATAATTTCAAAATTTCTCATTTAGGCAATTGAGTGAATAGTGATGTCACCCATAAAAATGACTCAAGGGGCAAATCTGGTGTGGGAGTTAGGCAGTAAGAAGCTTGGTTGTTTTGTGTATTGTTTTTTTTTTAATTTATTGAAGTATATCACTTATACATGTACATACATAAATAATAAGTATACAGCAATAGTTGTGAACTTACAAAACAAACATACATAACATCATATAGGGCTCTCATACCTCACCCTACCACCAATACCTTGCATTGTTGTTAAACATTTTTAACTAATGATTAAAGATCATCCTCAAAATATTACTACTAACCAAAGTATTTCCCCCCAACCCACCCTATTATTATTACTATTATTATTATTATTATATCATTTATACATGAACATACATAAGCAATAAGTGTATAGTAAAAGTTGTGAACTTACAAAGCAAATATTTATAACATCATACAGGGGTCTCATACATCAACCCTCCACCAACACCTTGCATTGTTGTGAGACTTTTGTTCAAATTATGAAAGAATATTGTCAAAATCTTACTACAAATTATAGTTCTTACCTTACATTTGGTGTATTTTTCCCCCAACCTCCCTATTATTATTTTTTTAATATATTTTTATGACAGAAGTTATAAACTTACAAAACAATCATGCACATATGCAGAATTCCCAAACAACACCCTCTATCAACACACCACACCGTGGTGGAACATTTGTTACAGATTATGAGATAATATCATCCAATTATTACCAGGTCCACAGCGTACATTTGGCACACATTTTCCATACTCCCCCATTATCAACACAGTACATCTTTGGCATAGATGCAAGAATATTACATTGTTACTGTTAACCACATTCCAAAAGATCACTCCAGTTGTATTTTCCCATGCTTCTCCACATTCCCACCACCCTGCAATAGTGATGTATATCTGCTCTAGCTCACAAAGGACACTCTTGCATCTGTACCATGAACTACAATTCTCATCCACCTCTGGGTTTACTGTGCTATTCAGTCCAAGGATTATTTTCTAGCTTTCTGTCAACTGGCATTTCTATCCCTAGACTACCATTTTCAGCCACATCCCCATTTATAAACCAGTTGTTACTCACTATAATGTGTTATCATCAACTCTGTACATTTCCACACTTTTACAGTAAAGCTAATTAAAACTTGTACATACATTAAATATCAGTAGTCCATCTCAGTCCTCCTCTTATCTCCTTTAAAAATCCACCACCTACCACCAGGTCTTGAAGATATTTTCCTACATTTTCTTCTAGAAGCTTTATGGTTCTTGCTTTCATATTTAGGTTTTTTATTCATTTTGTGTTAATTTTTGTATAAGGTGTGAGACAGGGGTCCTCTTTCCTTCTTTTGCTATGGATATTCAGTTTTCTCAGCACCATTTGTTGAATGGACTGTTCTGCCCGAGCTGGGTGGGTTTGACAGGCTAGTCAAAAATCACTTCACCATAGATGTGAGAGTCTTTCTGAACCATCAATTCAGTTCCATTGGTCTATGTGTCTGTCTTTATGCCAGTACCATGCTGTTTTTATCATTGTGTCTAGGTAATACAACTTAAAGTCTGGAAACGAGAGTCCTCGAACTTTGCTTTTCCTTTTTAAGATGTTTCTGGCTATTCAGGAACCCTTACCCTTCCAAATAAATTTCATAATCATGGTTTCCATTTATTTAAAAAATGCTGGTGGTTTTTTAAATTGGGATTGCATTGAATCTGTACATCAATTTTAGTAGAATTGACATCTTAATGATATTTAGTCTTCCAATCCATGATAATGGAATGTTTCTCCAATTATTTAGGTCTTTTTTTTCTTTCTTTTAACAATGAGTTGTAGTTTTCTAAATACAAGTGCTTTACATCATTGGTTAAAGTTATTCCTGAATATTTGGGTTTTATCAGTCATATTTTATTTTCACCACTCTTTTGACACTTTTAGTTACTTTTATTGATAAAGTCTTCATTTCTAGACTCTCTTCCAGGCCTCTCTTTCTTGTCTTTTCTTTTCAGGCTGTAGCACACCCTTTAGTATTTCCTGCAAAGCAGGTCCCTTGGTTACAAACTCTGTCTGTTTCTGTTTATCTGTGAATATTCTAAACTCACCCTCATTTTTGAAAGACAATCTTGCTTCATATAAGATTCTTGGCTGGAAGTTTTTCTCTTGCAGTATCTTAAATATATCATACCACTGTCTTCTTGCCTCCATGGTTTCTGGTGAGAAATCAGCACTTAATCTTATTGGGTATCCCTTATATGTTATGCATTGCTTTTCTTTTTCTGCTCTCAGAATTCTATTTGTCTTTGGCATTTGACATTCTGATTAGTATGTGTCTCGGAGTTGGTCTATTTGGATGTTTTTGGATGGGAGTTCGTCATGCATCTTGGACATGGATATCTATGCCCTTCAATAGGGTTGGGAAATTTTCTACCATTATTTCTTCAAATATTCCTTCTGCCCCTTTTCCCTTCTCTTCTCCTTCTGGGACACCCATGTCACGTATGTTTGCACATCTCTTGATGTCATTTAGTTCCCTGAGGCCTTGTTCAAGTTTTTCCAAGCTTTTCTTCATCTGTTTCTTTGTATGTTCACTTTCAGAGGCCATTTCTTCAAGCTCACCAATCCTTTCTTCTGCCTCCTCAAATCTGCTATTATTTGATTCCAGTGTATTTTTAATTTCATTTATTGTATCTTTCATTCCCATAAGATCTGCTGTTTTTCTACATATGCTTTCAAATTCTTCTTTGTGTGCATCCAATGTCTTCTTAATATCTTTAATTTCTATAGCCAGCTCACTGAATTTATTAAGATTTGTTTGAACATCTATTAATCATTGTCTCAACTCCTTTATGTCATCTGGAGGCTTATCTTGTTCCTTTAACTGGGCCTTATCTTTCTGTTTCTTGGTGTGGATTGTAATTTTTTATTGGAGTCTTGGCATCTGGCTTACTAGAATATTTATTCTGGGAGCAGTTTTTCTCTTTAGTTTAGGGCTTCCTGCCCTTTTTCCCTTACTTGTTGTATAGTGGGAACCAAGGATGTAGTTGGTGCTATAAGCTGTGGATGCTCAAGCTGCCCTCATTGCCCCAAGGATCAGTGAAGCTTCTTCCAACTTTCTCCTTTGCCAGGGGTAGGGACAGAGCCACAGCTGTGTGGAATAATCCAACTTATTGCCCAGAGAGACTGATGAAGTTTCACGCCCCTTTCTTCCCTGTCTGGGGCGGGGATGGAGCTACAGGTGTGGGTAGCAATCTATGCAGTGCAAGTCCAAGATGACTGCAGTTGCCCTGGTAGACTTTTGATTATTCAGTCTGTGTCAGCTAAATGTACTTGCAGGTACCTGGATAGGCTGGTGCAGGGCCTGCCAGCTTCTTCCCTGCTAGAGGTAGGGCTGAAGCCTAGGCTAGGGCTGCAGGCCAATCTGGGTGAAAGAAACCAGTCTCTACCATCACTGTGATTTTCAGTCAGCCCAGCTTCCCCTCATGCTGGGGCTGGAGTAAAAATGGCAGCTACCGGCCTTCTTCTGACTTGGACAGGCTCAAACTTTAGCTGTTCTTAGGGTTATACTTTAACCAGCCGAATTTACTAATCAGTAGCTGAAATCGGTGGCCAACCATCTCTTCCTCCCCTGTTTTGGGGAAATGGAGCTTCCAGTTCCTGCCACAGACTAGCTCCTGGGGTGGCTTGTGCTGCCAAAGTAGAATTGTCACTGACCTCCATGGTGTGGCCTGTAATTTCCCAGAGAGGCTGGCACAGCTCCCTCCAGCTTCCTCCCTGCCCGAGGTGGGCCTAGGGCTTAGGCTAGAGTGGTAATTTGATCTAGATGGAAAGAAGCTGGTCCCTATCAGTACTATGATTTTCAGCCAACCCCGCTTCCCCTTGTGTCAGGCGTGGAGTTAAGATGGCGGCTACTGGCCTCTTTCTGAGTTGGACAGGTTCAAATTTAACTATTCTTAGGAATATACTTTAGGCAGCTGAATTTACTAATCAGTAATTGAAGTTGGTGCCCAACCGTCTCTTCCTCCCCTGGCTTTGGGAAATGGAGCTTCCAATTCCAGCCACAGAACAGCTCCTGAGGCGGCTTGTGCCACCAGTGGAGGATGGACACCGGCCTCTGGGGTGCGGAGGGCTCTACTCACAAATATTCTCTGCAGATGGGCAGTCTCCTCCTTCCATTTTTTCAAGGATTTTGCAGGATGCACTTCTGGTCTCCTGGAGCCCCCATACAAGTGCTCTAGATACTCTGGGTGATTACTAACTGCCCCGTAGCAGGAGCTGATTCTAGGGGCTCTTTACTCTGCCACCATCTTGCTGGTTGTCAAGAAGCTTGGTTTTGCTGTGTTGAAGTGTTGGGGGTAAGTCCAAAATATAAGATTAGAGTTCAGAAGAGAGATCAAGCTTGAATGTCCAAAAATATAGTGGTTGATGAAGGCAGGTATTTAGATAAGATTGTCCATAGAATATGAGAAGAGCTTATTTCAAAGATGGAATCCTGTGGAAAATAAAACTTAGTTTTGCATGATATGGCCGATAAGTAGAAGAGATATATTTGATAAATCTGTGTATAGGCTAGAGAAGTAGGAAAGCAATCAGGAATGGAAGGGATCATGAAAAATGAGATTACTTTTTGACAATAGCTTTAAATGCATTGCAGAAATCAAGTTAGATGAGGACTGAAAGGGGTCAATTCTGTTACCTTCTGTGCCTTCAGAGTGTCAATGATGACTTTAGCAAGAAGAATACTAATGCAGGTGGAAGTCAAGTGCAGTGGCCTGAGGAATGGGAGGTGATGAAGTGCAGGCAGAAAGACCGCTGCTTTAAAAAGTTTGGTTATGCCTGGAAAGGCAAAGAGAAACAAAGGCCTTGGAAACAGCCCCTGAGCCACTGGACTGGGCCATGCAGGAAGATTTGTCCTATTTATGGATGATTACATTGCACAACCCAATATATTCCTTTGACTGAAGCATAAGCGGTACTAACTGAGAAGAGTGAGGATTTGCACTGATAAAAGGGAACAAAGGCAGAGGCAAGAATAAAGAGGGGTTCCTGGAGGAAGGGGAAGAAATAACAGATCCGTGTAGAATCTGGTTGGAGACCCTGGGTGGGTCTAGATCATAGAGGATAAAAGAGGCAAAGCTGCACAGGCACAGGATATTTGTCTATTTTGTTCACTGCTCTATGACGTATAATAGGCATTCAACAAACTCTATGGAATAAATGAATATAGGATCTGGTGTGTTTGGGTTGGTGGATGGGGGCAGTAATTTTTGTCAGAAGTGCAATGATGAAATAGTTAGCTTCTGAAATGCTGAACTTAAGAACTATCTGATAGCCCAGTGAAAATATCTAGAAGGCAGCTAGAAAAATATGGCTGGGTTTTAGGAGAGAAGCTATGAATGGTTAGAGATTTGTCAGGGATCAGCACGGGGAATACAGATGAATCCACAAGTAGATGAGAGTTTTCTGGGATAGAGTAGGCTGCCAGGTTTAGCAAATAAAAACACAGGATGCTCAGTAAATTTGAATTTCATATAACAACAAATAATTTTCCATGAAATATTTGGCCACCACAGGTAGACGATATAAAGAGAAAAGGAGAAACAGATCATCTACACTTACAAACTTACCTTGCAATCATACAGTTCTAATATCCTTTATAAATTCCTAAAAGAGATAAAGACTGTAATTTCCTCAAGCATTGAAGCCATCACTCTCTAAAAAGCTATTTTGAAATGGGGCATTGTTCTTGGTAATTGTTAGAAGAAATGGATTATTTTAAGGTTTTTTGAGACAACAAAAATACTTCAACAGCTTTTCTACTGTAGCAGGAGAACTTCTATTCTAGGGAAGATTTGTGCAAAGACAGGTCAAAATTTAATTTTGAGAAATGTTGCCTTTTTTTTAAAACCCCTTGTCCTCTGGCTTGATCCAAAATTTCTATCTTGCTTAAGCCATAAAAATTACATTGTATATGAATAAAACAAGTAATGTAAGGTCTTTCTATTACTTCAAATTTTTATGCTGACTGAATAGCTAATGAAAGAAGAAATATCACTGTACAACTTCAAAACCAACTGTGAGGATGTTAGGACTGCACATGTACATAAAAGTTAACATAATTTCTACTGCCTGTACAAGCAATCTAATATACATGTCACAATTTATTTTGTGTGCTCCTTGTGATGTAGACAGCACAACACAGGGCATAATTTGGACTAGTGCAGGGAGGCTGTATTTTTTAAATAAAAGAATAAAGAATTTTTTTCCTCCTTTTATATGAAATGCACTTTTATTATTTTAACTATTTTATATATAATTTCACATAGACATATTTTTACATAAATGCACAAATGCGATTGTAATGAAAAGACATCATCTGTGATATTCAACTTCTGATGGCTTTCGAGTCCCTACATCTCCCTTTTTCCCTTTGCTGGGCACCAGGGCAACTTTATAAGAAAGCCCACTGTCCTCCATCCTTTGGCGCTGGTAGAAATTTCAAACCAGGCAAGCCCTGCGTGTGTGGGTGCCACACCTGGGCACTACCCCCCACCACAACAAAAACTTGAAGCCACTGTCCCTTGGCCCTTGATTCACTGCGAACCACACCTGAGTCCTTCTTCTTGGGGAATCTTGACGTTCACTGTGTGAATAATAAAATTTCATATGCACCACACCTTTATGTCATTTGTATGGACATTTAAAAATTGCTGGTGCTTGGGGGTGGGGGATGCCCAGCCTCCAGCAGAGAATGCTGGGCACCTAAACAAAATACCATATACATCCTTTTTCTTAGTACAGTCACTGTTTTGTTGTCCTCCCACTCTCTTTCTCCCCGTTTCCAGATCAGCAGCTCCCACACAAAGGCTACAGCCTTCTAACACCATGGGCTAGTTCTGGCTATTGTTAAGTTAAATGTAAGTAGAATAATACAGTATGCATCCTTGGTGATTTTATTTTAGCGCTTTGCTTGAAAGTTTTATTAGTGTTGCATGTTTAGAATAGTTAGTTCACTCTCATTGCTCTATAGTATTTCAACGAATATACCACAATCAATTTATCCAGTTTTGGGGTCTTATGAATATTGCTTCAATCAACATCCTTGTCCATACCTTTTGGTGCACATTTCTGTTGGGTGTTTACCTAGGAGTGGAATTGCTGAATCGTTGTGTATGTGTATGGGCTTCATAGACACTGGCAAACAGATCTCCAAAAGAACAAAATAACAGCAAGGTATTTTATTTATTATTTATACTTCTAACTCTTTCTCTTACTTACCTTTATGATGCTAATATCTTATGTACATTCCAGTATCTTGAATTGTGTTACTGTTGATAAGATTCAAACTTTAGGTTTCCTTATTATACAAATAGAAATATTAACTGATGGAAAGTGATTTGAAGTGCTGTGAAATGTTCTCAATTGCATTCTAATTGTTCCTGTGTAGCATAGCTGTTTTTTTTTAAAGAGTTCTTAATTTTGTCTTATATTGAAAAATTGTAGTAGTTCTCAGTGAAGGGCTGAGAAGGATTGACAAAATTCAACTAATCCTCAGATCTCTAAGAAAACGTATTTCTTGTATTACATTGCTCCTTTAGCCACACTTCTCTGCTTGCGTGTACTGGAGATCATTTATATTTGAAAGTGGTCTTTTAGAAAGAGCAGGGGCATTTCCTTTTCCTTCTGTAATGAGTATCCAGTTTAGTCTAGATCATTTTGACCTTCTACTTGGGGACTTTCTTACTTATGATGATCACTTATTACAGTTTTGGAGCAAAGTGTGCAGCTTGTCAAATTAAGTGGCAGTGCCCACCCTGGGCTGTTTATTCATCTGGCGAAGTTACCAAGTTGATTTGGTAACAAGATGATTCTGGGAGCAAGCATCATGATCACATGAATTCACCAAATAAACTTAATCTATGATTTTTTAAAAAGCGTAATGAATCAATGAAGGATGGATTGATTATTCAATAAAACGCATTGAGAAGATTGGCTAGCTAGCTGTGAGGGAAGTGTTTTTCTCTTTTGCTCTTTGTTCATACTCTATTTCAAATTTACTTCAAGACGGTGAAGTAGCTAAATGCAAAAAAAAGAAAAGAAAAAAAAAATCCCAGTATGAAAAATCTTTATGGATCATTTTCTTTATGATTTCTTCTGTTGAATTTATGTTTACATGTGTTTTTATTTTTATCTTTATTTTTTGAGGTACCGGGACCAGGGATTGAACCCAGGACCTCATATGTGGGAAGCCGGTGCTCAACCACTGAGCCACATCAGCTCCCCTGAGTTGGATTTTTTGGTTGTTTGCTTGTTGTTTTTTGTTGTTTTTTTGGTTTTTTTTTTAGGAGGCACTGGGAACCGAACCCAGGACCTCCCACGTGGGAAGCAGGTGCTCAACCACTTTAGCCACATCTACTCCCTGTATGTTTGTTTTTTCAGTACAAAATGGAAAATTCATAAAATTCAAAGTTCAAAAATATTTGGTTGAAATGTTGTTACAAACATGGCAGGAAATTAAGTGGGTTTATAGCCCTAATATATAGATTATACATGTAAAATTTTCTGAATCTAAATACCTTAGAAGAGAATATTTTTAGTTAGAAAAGAAATAAACAAAAGAGGAAATACAAATGCAAATAAATTTATAAAAGCATATTTAATCATACTAACAATCAATGAAATGTATTTTCAACCCATAATTTGCTGATTTGAAAAAAAATCAAAATAGCAGATATGAATGAGAATTTTACTCAATACCAGCAGGGGTACTGTGGGCTGAGCCCCCTTACATTCCTCCCATGGAAATGTAAATTGGTCCAATCTTTCTGGAAAGCAATTTGCAAGGTTATCAAGAGACTCTAACGTGTTCATAGCCTGATTTCTTCTTCTATACATCTCATCTGAAGAAATGAATTTATAATAAATCATTATTAATGTATAAAAATGTTGATGAAAGTGTGATTTATAACATCCCTAAACTTGGTAAACTCCCAATTGAGGAAATAGTTCAATACATTATTGTACGTGTATATGATGAGATTTTGTGCAGCTATTGAATCTGATTTTCTCAAAGAAAACTTGCAAAAAAAAAATAGTGATAAATTACGTGGGGGTCCAAACAACAGGAAAAAATTGTGTGGCAGCATCTGACGAGTGTTAACCAAAACTCATTTTCTCTTCTAGTGACACAGCTAGAATATATTTGCAGTTAGGTGCAGTCATGTGACTGAGCTCTAATGGACCCTGAGTAGATGTTATATGGTTGTCCCTAAAACTTCCCACGAGAGATCTCACCTCTACTTGCTCAGACCCCTTTCACTGAGTAGATGGAGATGTCCTGGGTAACTTTGGAAAGAATGGGTTGATAGTGGAGGAGTCTCACTAGTCTTTTCCCTGAATGAACACCCAAACGTACACACACATACACGCACACAGAGACATACATATACATGCACACACACATACAGAGACACACACACAGACACACACACAGCTGCTCAGGACTCTGAGCAAAAAATAAACTTCTATCATGGTTGAGCCAATGACAAGTTTGTGGCATGGATTTTTTAGAGTCGCTACTACTAACATTACCCTAATTCATACACCCGTACATAGTGTATATTGCATGTGGAAGGAGAAGGAGAGAGACTGGTAAGAAGAAGGAATATTTAGTGGTTGTTAGAGCTGTGTTTTGCTTTTTCAGTTTCCCTGGGGCTTACCAGGGATACAGGTGACAAGATGCCATCAATAGCGATAGCACAAGCCACACAGGTTCTCCCATACTTGCTGTTGGGAAGAAGATTGCTACTCATGCATTTTTGAAGTTTCCAGGTGTTGTCTTCACATGATTGCTGTGAGCTGCTGCTTCAGCTTTAGTAGTATCCTCTATTGATGACCCTTTGGGGGCCCTGAGAATACTCTGCAGTGCATTGCCATGGTGACCAGGTACTACCTGAGGAACCATAGAGTCTGAAACTAAATTTTCAAGTATAAATCTTTCCATTTTATTCTTTTGGTTTCAGCACTTCACAAATATCGTTTACCATTTTAGAGATGATATCTTTCTCTTTGGTGTACTGGGACACACAATCTGTTTCCTTTATTAAGAAATTAATTTTGTCTGACAATTAATTGTATTTAATCAAATTAGGCAGCTCAGTTTAATACAGACTGGTGATATCATTAGAACATGTCCAAGATTTCATCATTTATATTTGGAATCAAGATGAGTATTTAAAAATTGCAGTTTACTAAGGTCCTTTTGAAGAAATGCGGTGAGAAAATGTTATTGTGTCAAGTAATTAATAATCTATGTTTTGTTGCATTTTATCACATTTGATTTTTAATAAAAATTTTGCTGTTTCCCGTATTTATTTAATATTTTTCCTAATGATAATCTGTATAATACTTTGTAGCATTTTTTTCATTTTTATAATAATCTGTATAATCATATACTTAAGTAGTGCAATTACTCTTATTTTATATATTTTATAGATAAAGAACTGAGGTCAAATAATTTTTGATTTAACTAAGGCTGTGTAATTTTGGCAAAGTCAAGATATGATCTGTGTTATCCAGACTCTCGAGAGCAAGCAGGTGGCATATTTGAAATAATGTAATGCAAAGAGAGGTTTTTTTCAAAAGAGGCCATTTACTAAGAAACGAGCATAGATAGTGCAGGAAAAGGGGCTGTGACCTCCTTTTGACCTGAAGCGATAAGGGAAGGGAGCCATCCCTGGAAGCTGGAGGGAGAGATTCCTGAAGAGTCAGCTGCCTGAAAGAATCAGTGACCTTTAAGGAGGGAACAGCCAGCAGAGGGGATGACGGGGGATAAAGACCTGGACCTCACTCTTCTCCCTCCCTCTGGTCTCCTGCCAAGCTACCCCACTGACCTAACCAACCAGAAGCCATGAGGGTGGCAGGGCTGGGGGGAGTTGCGGAGAAGGGTTGAGAAGGGTGGAAGAGTAAGCAGTCTGCCACAGGACCTCAGGCTCCATTCGTCCTTTCCACTACCTGGTGCTCCTACTGACTTCATGCCCTAGCAGAAAAGACCTTGACCCATGACTCGCAGGGATTAAGTGATGATTCTGAAAGTCTCTATTCCTGCCCTTTAGTCCTCCAGTCGATATTGTACTGTTATTGGTAGAACAGCAGACAGAATAAATTGCTGGTTCTCAAAGATTCGATTGAATCTGGTGAGTTACAATGTTAAGTAACCAGAGATAGAGAAAACCTTGGGCTGGACATTGTTATTTTTTGGCAGCTTAGCTTACAAATATCTTTTATGGAGACATGATTTGTTATTAGCCAAGTATATGCTTCCACTCAGACTTTGCATCTGGGGAAGAACACATATGCAACACAGACGGGAGAAATTCCTTGAAACTGAAGCAGTGGACCTAAGAGTCCTGCAACCATGGTCCTGGATATGAAATGATGGGCACGGCCAGTGGCAACCGCAGCGAATAACCAGCCGTGGTATGGCATGACCCTGGCTTTCATCTCTGCTACCCAGAAGACTATCTTAATTTCTGTCATCTCCATGGAGCTTCCAACATGAAGCCTACCCTATGGAATTCAGACTTGCCAATCCCCATGGCTGTATGAGCCAATTCCTATAATAAATCTCTTAATATTTGCATTACATATATATATGTGTATGTATCGCAAGGTCCTTGATACCTACATATATATATGATGGTATCAAGGGCCTTGTAGGTAGGCAGAGAGAAAAACATAAGAGTGTGTGAGGATAAAGGAGGAGAGCAAGCAACTAATATTTATACTGTGTTAAACAGTTCACAAGTTGCTTTCAACTCCACTGTATCATTTGTCTTCAAAACAAACCTGTGAGTAAGTAATCTTATTTGGTCTTTATGTATGAGAAAACTAAAGCTCGGAGGTTGTACCTTGTACAAGCTTGTATTTAACATATATAGAGATTAGAAGTGATTGGCTGGATTTGAAACTAAGGTCATTTGAATATTCAACAAATAATTACTGTCTTTAGATTTCAGGATTTGCTCTTTCCATTATTCTATTAAGCAACCAGTGGGCCAAGTGGGCTAACTTTACTGTTTTCATAGTCTCTGAGTTATTCTGTACTAACTCGGAATATGATTAATTTGATTTAAACATTTCAGTATTAGCCTTTGTAAGTTTGTCTCTAAGCAGTTGACCCCAAGATTTAGATATATCTGGAAGTCTGGATGATTCAATCTTTAAGGGATTTATTATATGAAGGCCTGTGTAGTCTTTTGGGATTTCAAAGAACAAAGAAAATCAAGGTACACAAACTTGGTCCAAAGAAAATGAGTCAGTGTTGAAGGGAAATGGGAATTATGATTATTACACCATGCAGGTCCCTTAAGATTTTCCTTTATCCCAGTCTCTTTAAACCCACATCTGAATCCCACAGTGAAGGGGTTGCAGTGATGAATGCATTAAAGCTAGTGACACATCAGCTTTGCTTTGCTATCTATAATACAGATGGAATAGAGACTCTGTAGGAGTATATAACCCCATTCTGGCGGTGGGGTAATTGCTGGAGCACAGATCAGACACTGGTTTCAGCAGACTACATGTGGAGCGAAAATGCAGTGAGAGAGGACTTCAAGCATCCAGCTGTGGTCCATAAGGTGGTCGAAGGTATCAACAAGAACAAGGCAGCTGCTCCACACCCACAGCACCAGTAATTAAATTAGGAAATAGCACTGCAGCAGCTGAAGGGCAAGGGTGAAAAATGTGGGTGTCCCAGGAGGCCTTTCTATGCAGGACCCTGGATTCATGCACGTGTTCATTTATTCAACAAACACTCATGACTACCGTACAGCCTCAGGTGCCAGGGATGCACTGGTAAGCCTGACAGACATGGCCTTCACCCTGATGCAGATTACACTCTGCTGAGGAGATGGTGAAGTGAGCAAGTAATGTGAGCGCCAGGGCCGTTTGTGCTAATTGGAGGCTGAGCGACTAGGCTTCCTGCAATTGAGAGGTGGGCCAAGCCAGAAGAGAGTAGTTTATTACTGATCCTGGGATCCTAGTGTACTGTTCCGGCTGGTTTACCCAAGGAAAACTGATGACAGCTTTACAGTTGCTCTATTGCTGAGTTTACCCCATTCTGTGTTTTACTATGGTGATTATACACTAAAATATATATCTGAAATATGATAAAAAGGGGAAATGTTAGATTGTATATATGGTAACAGAATAAAAAAATTTTATAAAAAATCCACTGAGCTACCAAAAAAAAAAATGTTTTGGACATATTTTGAATGACATCATTAAAGTAGGTATTATATTTTTGGGTGGATTGAATCATGTACCCTAGGAAAAGACATGTTCTTAGTCTTAATCCACATTCCTGTGGTGTGACACTATTTGTAAATGGAATCTTTGAAAGTGTTACGGTGAGTCAGGGTGTGGACTCATCTGTGAATAGGGCCTTCTAAGATGCTTTCTGGAATGGTCCAACTAAATCAGGGCATGCCTTAATCCACCTTGCTCCAGGCCTTATAGAGAGAAGGCCACCATGAGGAGCTGGAAGTAGCAGAAACAGGAAGAGCACGCACAAGGAGAGAGATCTGACCCTATGATAGGAAGGAGAAATGGAAGCCAAGAAACTGCAAGTCCGGTGGCAAGCCAGTACCAGAATGCTACAGATTTGGGGAGAAAGCATGGCCTTGCTGACGCCTTGATTTTGAACATCTCGCCTTCCAAACCTGAACCAAACAATTTGTTTCTTTAAAGCCAATCCATTGTGTGGTATTTGTTGTAGCAGTCTGGCAAACTAAAACATACTTCATTGAACTATAGCATAATGTAGTTTTCTCTACCTTAGTTTTATTTCTACTTCATTATTTTTCACTTGGAAAAACAAATCTTGATTCATTCAGCCAAAATTATCTCAAACTTACTTTTTCTACTTTCCACTTAAAGCTGTCATTATTTTGAAAATGTGGCCATTATTTCCTGAGTACATTGTCAAAAAAGATTATTTCACTTGAATTATTAGATTTTTGCATTGAAATTACTTTAATATTTCTTTTAATTTAGTGAGTTTTAATGATATCTTACTGGGCTTCAATTTTTAAGCCTGAGGAATTCACTACAATGTGTTATGGTTAATATATTGTTCTTAGCCATTAATGAATAAATTAGGTCATCAAATTTATTTTTAAATTAAGTAAAAAATAATATGCTTTAAAATTTTAACTCCCTTTTTTTAAACATCACCAAAGAAACCTCATTTAGTTATCAGTTATTGTTGAAAATTCTTTGTTAGATATTTATAGCCTTCTGTAGATATTGTCTTTGCTTCATTTCAAAGTATTTGATTTGTAAATATATTAAATTTTATAAAGCATCTCCTCTATGCAAAACATTTTGGGTTTTCCTGTCCATGAGGAAGTTTTAGCCTAGCACATTCTACCCTCGTGATTGGCAAGTGCCATGAGGAAAGGCCAAATAACATGCTACGGGAGTTCAGAGAAACAACAGTTTATCTCAAGGTGGCAGGCTCAAGGAAGGTTTTAGAAAATATGAAGGATTCAATCTGGATGTTATGGAAGTATCAGATTAAAACTGGCATAATGCAGAGAAGGATGGATCACCTTAGAACGAGAATAATTAAAAACTTCCTCACCTAATCAACTTCTATTTCTCAAAGTATAAACAGCATTCCAACCAAACTGGTTTGGGACATTAGCTGTTTCACAAGTGTACTTTTAACTTTATAGTTTCTATGTTTGTGTTTATTTTACCATCTTTGTATAAATTTTCTTTAATACCTTTCTTATTTAATATTCTCCACCTGTTGTTGCTTCCACAATCCCCAACATGGGAAAAAATTTGAATAGACATTTCTTTAAAAAAGATATACAAATGGCCAATAAGCATGTGAAAAGATGCTCAATGATATTAGTCATTTGGGAAAGGCAAAGCAAAACCACACATGTTCAATCCCACACTTGCACATGAATGTTCATAGCAGCATTGTTCTTAATAGCCAAATAAGTGCAAACAACCCAAATGTCTACCAACCTATGAATGGATAAACAAAATGTATTATATCTGTATGTTTTAGGTTCTTAGGTTGCTCAAGAAAATACCATGAAATTTTTTGGGTTAAACAATGGGAATTTAGTAACTCATGGTTTTAGGTTGGGAAAATGTCCAAATAAAGGCATCATCAGGGTGATGCTTTCTCCCAAGGACTGTGGCGTTCTGGGGCTGGCTGCTGGTGATCCTTGGTCTTAGCTCCCCTGTTACATGGCAATACACATGGCAGCCTCTCCTGGCCTCTCCGTTCTCTTCCAGGTTCCACTGAATTTCAGCTTCTGTCTGTCCTCTGTGGCTTTCTCTATGTCTGTCTAAGTTTCATTCCACTTATGAAGGACTCCAGTAATTAAGACCTATCCTGATTGAGGTGTGCCATACCTTAACTGAAGTAACCTCATCAAAAGATCCCAGTTACAATGTGTTCACACTTATAGGAATGGGTTAAATTTAAGAACATGTTTTTCTGGGGTACATGCAGCTCCAAACCACAGCACTGTACAATGGAATATTATACAGCTATATAAAGAAATGCATGTACTCATGCATGCTACGAAATAGATGAACCTTGAAAGTATTATGCTATTGAAAGAAGCCAGGCATAAAAGTTCACCTAGTGTATGATTCCATTTATATAAAGTATCCACAATAGACAAAACATAGAGATAGAAAATAGATTAGTGGTTGTCAGGAGCTTGGAAAAAGGGCAGAATTTAGATTGACTGCTTGAGTATGGAATTTCTTTTTGGGTTGATCATTTTTTCTGAAATTAGGTGTGATGGTTGCCAAACATTTTGGATATACTATAAGCCACTGAATTGTACACTATAAAATAGTTAAAGGACATATTTTCTGTTATGGGAATTTTGCCTCAATAAAGAAAATAAATTTTAAGAAGTAAAAATTCTCTAGACGCTTTTCCTGTTTACCTGGAAGAGACAACATTGCATAGAACTAGGGGTAAGAGATCTAGTTTTACGTCATAGATGGATAATTAACTAGCTGTGTGACATTGTACAAGTCATTTGGAAATCATTTAGCATAAACACTGCATTTTAAAGTTGAAGAAATTAAAATATAAAAGATTATTTTCTCTTTTGACACATCCATATGCAAATTTTGATTTTTATTCTGAAGTGCAGGAAAAGGAGAAATTGATGCAATATTCCTAAAATGTAGCACTCATATAAGCATAAAAAGGAAAAGAGAGTTCAGTTAAAACTAATAAAACTGAAAAGGAAAGTCTATTTTTACTGATGACTCCCAAAAAATGTTTAAAAATGAATTACTTGCTATATTTGGGTTATGTCTATAAGACAGTCCTCTGCCTCCCCTTAATTTAGTTGGTATATATTTAGTCAACCAGAATTTACTACATTTACCTGTGATATGTTTAATGTTGAGACAGTTGCATCATAGTCACCTTCTTGCCAATTTGCTGCTGCTCTTCATGCTCCTTTATATTTTTTTTTTGACAGAGTGTGTTCAGTTAACATAGTTCTTTTATCGTGTCTGAGGCAGGAATTATCTTATAAATGTAAAAATATAAAAACAAAAATTCCATGATCATAAGAAGACTAACTTATTGCCATTATAGACCACAGTTTTGTTTTTTGTTACACTTCTCTGTAAGGTTTGATTTTAAACAAAATTTTAGGTCTCTGCAAACTCGATTTTCCCACTTTTTTTCGTATGCTGAGATGAAGTTGCTTGGCTTGTGGGTTCCTGAAGCAATATGCTGGCAATACATGGTAGAGGCGAGGGGATGTCACACCCAAGACCACGTTACATTATATGAGACTGTGTCCTAGCATTCCGGCGGAAGAGAATCTCCCTGGCTGGATTTGAAGAAGTTGGGACAGAGTTTATGAGAGGGCCATGTGACAGGGAACTGCAAGCTGCCTGTAGGAGCTGAGACAAGCCCTAGCCAACAGCCAGCAGGAAAATGGGGTTTTCCTACAATTGCAAAGAGGATTCTGCCAACAAACTGAGGGAGCTTGGAAATGCATCTTTTCCCAGTTCAGCGTCCAGATGAGAACACATCCTTGCTAACACAGTGAGTGCAGCCTTGTGAGGTCCTGAGCAGGGAACCCAGCTAACCCCATGCTGACTCCCGACTTGCTGAAACTATGAAATAACAAATGTGTGCTGTTTTGAGCCACTATGTTTTGGTAATTTTTTAAGCACCAATAGAAAACTAACATATGCAACTCTACTACATTGAGCTCTGTGTCTTTGGGGAAATCTTTTAACCACTTTTAATTCAGATTTCTAGTCTCTGAAATTGAGATAATCATTTTGTAATGATAATCAATGGGTAATGTATTGTCATCAAAATGGGTAATCCAAGTTGTTAAGATTGTCGTAGTAAATAAGGCTCAATAAAAGCTATCTATGCTGCTGCTGCTGCTGCTGCTGCTGAGCTAAGTAGTGATTACAAATCTCATGCAATTTCTTCTCAAGTAAGATTTTTTCTTCTCAAATAACACTGCTGTTCACAAGTTCAATCAGTGATATGACATCAGTAGGCAAGAATATAATAAAAACATTCCCAAACACTAACCTTAATTCCTCAATGATTTCTATAGTTAACTGTTAGAATTCTTTTCTTATCCTCAGCATGGATGAACAGGGTTTTGAAATAATCATTCTCTAAAACAAATAAATAGATGATCAGATAAGCAAAGCATAGTCAAATTTCTTTATTCTACCTAAAATGAAGGGCTTTGAGTCTTTAGAAACCATCAGGAAAATGTTGATAAAGGGTTACCAAAATAAACAGATAGAAGTAATAATGTCCTGTCATGGAATGAACACTGACATTGAAACCAAAACTGTTTATTTTAGGTTAAAAAATAACAACGAAAAAACACTGTCAATACTTTCTCTACATCTTGTTCTCACTTTTTTGCAAAACGGTAACAATAAAACGGATAGTTTTTGATATCTCTTTAATTGTTCATTTTCTGTAGTTCTATGGGACTGAAATTGCGTGCATATAACGCAGAGAAGAGGATAGAGGGCTCAGAACAAGATCTCTGAAAAACAGACAAAACTATCGGGCAGCCAACTGCTTTGCTCGCTCTTTTTCTCCAGTTATATTTTAGATTTCCATATGACTAAAACAGCCTCCTTAAAGCTTACGCTGATCTATTATACAGTCTATTGCATTCGCTCACTGAAAATCTTTTGCTCTTTTGAAGCATCAAATGATATAAAGACTCTTTTTAAATACTTTCTCTTTGTATTGACAACAACCATGAAAGGAATTTTCTGAATATTTTAATTTAGAAAGAAGAGTCAAATTATCTTCAGGACACTTTAAGCATACAGGGAATAGAAGGAAAATGTTAGGATTTTTTAATTTACAAAGCTGATAATATTAAGCCACTAATACATATATATGAAGTTTTGATAATAGCAGCCATTTGGAAACTTGAACATCCAGAGTTCTAGACTGTAAAAATTTAATTATGTGCTTAATTCAACCATGCAGAATAAGTTTTGATTGACTGGATGTATAGAAAGAATAATGGAATGCCATGTGACTAATATCCTCTGAAAAATAAAAGATGTTTTTACTCCCACAACATTATTAAAGTAGAGTAATGTCCTCCATAGCTCAGTGAGCTGTGTCTCAAATGTCATACTAGCTGTTGTGAAGAACATTTCTCGTCAAGGGCTACAGTGAGCTATTTTAAGATTGCAGGCCTACTTCTTTTCAAGATTGCTATCTACACTATATATCAATATCAATATCTATCTATCTATCTATCTGACATCTGCACACTGATGTTCATAGCGACATTATTCATAATTGCCAAAAGATGGAAACAACCCAGGTGTCCATCAACCTAGGCAAACTATGTTGTATAATCACCTCTAAAATATGCAGCATCTAAGCCCTGATGCAGGCAAGAAAAAACCAGAGAGCAGGATTCAACCAACGTTTTCTTACCTTCACTCCTTTTGTTTCTTGATTGTTTGATTTATTCATTCATTCAATAAATATCTACTGAGCATCAATTATGTGTTAGGTGTTCAGTTTATTCTCTAAGAATGGTAAGAGACTTACAGTTCTTCTAGACTTCATATTCCACCCCAAAACTGAAGTTTCTGTTGCAGGGTTGTTTCAACAGTATACACAACTCTATTGTTTGATGCACAGGATGCAAGAGAGTTCTTTGTGATTTGGGCTTTACTGTGCCTGTGAAGGGTGCTGACCAGTCCTCTATTAAGAGGAATGTAGTAGTTGGTTCCCCAGCCCTGTTCTGCCTTGTTTGCTGTTGTATAATTCTTTGCTTGCTTATCAATGGCTCTCTTTTCCTTTGCTCGGAGAGTGTCTGCTCTTTGAGAGTTCACTACTACTTTCCATTTTCCCTCTCTTTCATCTTGTTTCTGTGTTTCACTTATCTTGCATATTCTGACACAAAATGTAGCTTTAAAGTGTGTTTTTGACAGCTTCTGAGCTAGAATTGTTCCAGAATACTGAGAATTTTGGACGTTTGTTCTCTTTGAGTCATGGTTTGATGATCTAGAGAGAGAGAGAGAGAGAGAGAGAGCTAACATATATGAGCATAAGAGCATCTAATATGAAGCAGGCACTACAATAATTTATATGTATTATCTCTGTAAATGACAGTCCTATGAAATATGACTATTATCACGATCTTTCAGATGAAGAAGGGGAGGCTCCCAGAATGTAAATACATTGCAAAAAATAGTAAGAACTCAAATTCAAGAATTACTTGACTCTAGGATCTTGCCTCCCACAATGCCTTGCTATATATTTTAGGAAATCAAATAATTATCTTGTTAGATTGTATGCTTTCTTAGTGTGAAAACTCTTAACATTTTGTTGATAGAATTTTCCTGAAATCAAAATCAGGAAAATAATAAACATATATAATTTCATCTATCCAAATTTTTGGAAATGTATGTGAAAATATATCTTGCCTTTTCACTTTTTTTTTTTTCAGTTTTCTTTCAGATACTTGGAAAACTATACATTTTACCATTGTTTCTTAGTTACTACTTTTTTGGTAAGTAAGGCATAGATTACACATTTTACTTATTTTAAGATTACTGGTTCTTATGGGAGAAAGAGTAGTTTCTTATTACTTTATTATGAATGACTCAGATAATAGTTTCAATAGGAACAATATAACTGTACATGATTTGAGTATTTGCTATTTACTGTGGGACAAAAATTTCATATTGCAAATATTAATGAATACATTTGACATCACTATATCATTATACTTTAGAGGAAAATGGATTCATTGAATTTGTTCATACTTTGATGTTACTATTGCACTAAGCAGTACACTCAGCAGGTAAAACTTAGTTTCATCATGAGTTCCAGGAATGAATTTCTAAAGAGAAATGGCAAATTGCTGATTTTTCAAAAACTGATAAAATGACAGAGAATGGTGTCAGACGTTGAAGTTAATGGTTAGCTGAAATTTTCCATTTTAAAAACATCTTTACTCATGTAAGTAAATCTGTTGAGCACCATTTAACTTTTCAGATTATAGCAGCATCTTACTGAAGTATAAAATCTACTCTCAAATGACTTATTTAATGGAATACTAGGGGAAAAAGTCAACAAATCACATATTTTCAATTTTTCAGAAATAGACTAGGAAATATATATCTTAGTAAAGTTTAACAACTGTTCTTGAATGAGTAAAAATTTTTCATCTTAAAACGTCCACTGAGAATATTTTTTAATCCACCTAGTCAATTTTTTTGGAATATATATTAATTTCTCCATGGAGAAAATTCCAAAACTTTTAAAATTTTGTATAATGAGATAGAAATTTCAGGTTCTATTTGAATAAATTAATTTCATTTCTCAGTCCATAATTTCTGAAGGTAAAAACAGGGAAATTATTCTGAAGATGTATTAAGATGCTTATATAATTGTGGAAATTTCGAGTTTTTCCGAAGAAAGAGACAAGCTAAAATCTTGGAGCTTGTGTCACATATTTAACAATTGGCAACACATAGAAATTAAATAAAATAGAATGTGTTTTTGGAAGCCTAATTCACATGAGTGACCCACTGAATTTTTGTGCCGTAAAATTAGTTATCAACCTTCAATTGAATTAAAGGTGTTACTTGTGCTTAGTTCAGTTTATCAAGAAAAGAAGGAAGATGACTTTTTTTTTTTTGAAGATGATATTTTATTAGATCAGTTAGCAAAGGCAAGGATCTGGCACATCATTCTTAATAAAACAACTTGGTTTAGTTTTTAAGGAGATAAGAGTGGTTCTTTACCAGATTCTAGACATATTTTTTCTTTCCTTCATAACTTATAGGAGTGTCTGAGGCTATGAAGTTATATTCCTATTTTTTAAGATCAGGAAATCTCATTCACTCTCTAAGACATCGAAAAATGCAGCCTGAGTAGATGAAGTTTTAATGCTGGAGCCCCAGGAAGTAAATACACAGTTAAGCAGATATGTGAGGAAAGAAAGAAGGCTCCATTATACACAGCAGAGGCCCCGGGAAGAGAGACGAGCCCTTCACTTGATAGTTTACAGCTGGTCTTGTGGAGAGAGCAGAGCAGCTGAGCCCAGAGAGAGAAGAGCCCCAGGAGAGAGACGAGACTTATCCCAGCCTATAGCTGATATTGGAATAAGCTGGGACCACGGAGCCTTAAGAGGAAACCTGAACCCTTGCAGACATCGGCAGACATCTTGCTCTAACATGTGGCAACAGACTTTGGTGAGGAAATTAACATGCTTTATGGCCTGGTAACTATAAGCTTTTACCCCAAATAAATACCCTTTATAAAAGCCAACAGATTTCTGGTATTTTGCATCAGCACCCCTTTGGCTGACTAATATACCATCCCAGCTCTCCTTTCCTTTTACTTGGCTACAGAATAATTGAACCCTATATGGCTTGTTGACAAAACATTTTTCCTACTCTTTTTCTGTGATACAATTTTCTTTTGTTTTACTCTCTAACTCTTTGACATTGTGTCCTCTAGCTCATTCTTGGTTTTTCTCATTTCAGCCCTTGAAATATAGACATTTCTAGTATTTGGGTCCTCAGACCTTATTCTTTTTCAGTTTTCAACATGAGGGTATTAAGCTTTGAATAGAAGATTTGTGCTGTGTCACCTCTTCCCTGTATTCCAGCTAATAAATTTCCAACTGCCTAGTAGGTATCTCCAGCTGAATATTCATCCAACCCCACCCCATACTCTTCAAAGTCTGAAATGAAGTTCTTCATTTTGTACACTGAGGTCAGTTTTTCTTCAGAGTTTTGTATTTATATTTCTTCATCAAATAGATACTAAGATACTTTTGTGTTCCAGGCATTGTCCTAGAAGTTGGCAGTACACAGAACACAATAGTATCACAGCTTAGCTCTCATGGGATATACATTTTAGTGTAAGATAGTTTAATAGCATAGTTATTCCCACAGTCTCTCAGGATAAAAATACTAAAGACATTTTAACTTTGTAATCTCCTTTATCCCTTGTAAACATTCAGTTATAAAAATTTGCCAGTGGTTTCTTCACAGTCTCTTTTTTTTTTTTTTTTTTTTTTTTTTTGGATTTTCTTAGTCATTTCTGTGGGTCAGGCTCACTTTACCTTAATAGTGAACAAATTTAGAGGAGTTCCAGCTTCCCTTTGGTTTCTGTGTCAATCTGTCCAGCACACATGTACCAGAATTCTCTTCCTCGTGCTTTGCTAGAACTTTCAATGGTCCTTTTCCTACTGTTAAAATAGAAGGGGTGTGCTCTATTTACAGCTAAAACTCTAAGAGAAATTCTGGAAACATGGAAAACTGAGACTCCTAACTACAAATTATATGTGGCTTCGTAGCTGAGATAGCCATTGGTTTTGTTCATCAAATATTTCTGCCTCTCTGCTTACCATCCCATGGTTTTTGCTCCTTGCATTGGGTGAAATCCTGTGAATAGGTCTGGCCAAAGAGTTATGAGAAGAAAAGCTCCATGTTAACTCTAAACCAGAATATTTAATTCTGGTGTGAGACTGTCCAAAGCTCAGCATTCAAGATGATGGTTTCTCGCTCATCTTGGGTTGCAGAGTGAGGAAGCTCAGATTCTCCAGCCAACCTACAATAGAATTATAACCTGAATGAGATACAAACACTTAAGCCAATAGGATTTGGGAGTTAATTTTTACCATAGCATAATTTAACCCACCTTCACTGATGCATGAGCTAAGCAACTAGAGAAACTTGAGGAAAGAAATGGTATATGGGATTTCTGCCTTCATAGGCTGGGCAAGAGTTTGGAGATGAGAATCAGGGAACTCTGGGACAGTGTCTGGAAAGATGCAGATCTTTGCAAAGTGCTTATCTCCTTAAAACCTGTGGACACCGTGGAAGGCTGGGGTGGTGGTTTTAACATTGGCCTCTGTTAGTGTCTGCTTTATCTACCTGGTTCTCAAGAGACTATGAAAGTACTGAATATGTGGATTGAGTTTTCCCTGATTTTGAAAGCTTTATAAGGTTTTTCAATTGGGGAAAATCAGTCTGCCTGTTTTTCTCTCATTGGCCAAGGAGAGAAGAGACAACCATATCTTTACTACTCTATTTAGGCTGGGCAAGGGGAACACTGGTGTTCATTATATTATTCTCTATCCATTCTCATGTGTGAAATATAACAAATATTGGAAAAGCAGTTCTCAAATTATCTCTTTTGATCAGATGATTACCTACCTAAAAACCCAAGAGACTAGGAAAAACCTATTAAAATTAAATAATTTGATAATGTTAGCTAGAAACTAGATAAGCTTTATTCAACTCTAGCAACAAATTAGTCAAAATAGAAATGTGAAAATTTTTTCTTTCCCAATAACAACAAAACTGGAGACATTTAAGAATAGATTTAGCAGGAAAAACATAGCTCGGGGATATAAAATATTATCTGAACAAATGAAAAGATATCCCATTTAATGTGAGTTTTTTCCATTAAAATATCAATACTTCATAGTTAATATATCAAATAATGTAATTACTATGAGGATCCTAGTGGATTTTTATTAGAAAAAATATTAAAATTTCATATTAAATAATAAATGTTTTAAATATCCAAGAAAAGTATGGAAAAAAGAATATTCGTGGGTTGCTTCAATTCTAGATGCTAGATTACACTATAAATTCAGTGAAATTAAATCTCTCTGGTCTTGGGATTTGAATAGATAAATTTATTACAGGGAAAAAAAAGGATTATCCAGAAATTATTTAATGTCTGTAAAAATCATGGTTCAATTTGTTGATATTAGAATGCTTAATCCATTAAATGAAACTGATACAGCTGGCTAGCCATCTGGAAGTTATACAAGTGCAAAGATGGTTATAGCACATATAAAAATAAATTCTGGATTAATTAAAGTTTGTTTAAAAATGTTAGGAAATATAAGCGATAAAGATAATATCCATGGGTGAAGGACACCTAATTTGCCCACACTGGAAATCTAGAACTACTAAAGAAGTTAGACATATTTGAATTCCACAAAAAATTTTTTTTAAATTTTGACAGGGGGATAGGATGGGGAGGGTGGGTTGGATGGTCCACGGAACTGGGGGGAGGGCTCAGGGAGGGAGCAGGTGAACACTGGGGATTGGTGGGTATGTGTTTGAAACTACAATGTTGGGAAAGTTCTTTTGGCAATATGATAAGGAAGAGTTACTGGTCTAGGGTGTTGGATGGGTGGCATTTGTGACAGGGCGTATCTGGGGCAGTCCTCTAGAGAATGTGAGAGTGACCATTTTGTCATATTGTGTTATATTGGTGGGTGGAAACCCACACAATGAGCAGGAAGGAGTTGGACTCCCATCATGGGGAAGCCCGGTATGTTCTCAAACAGAGGGGTGGGTGTCTCTCGAGAGCCTGGGTGGTTTCTAATAGGGGAGGACAGATCAGTGTGTCAAGCCCTCAGTTTTGTTGCAAGTACCTATGAATCTTGTCCTTCAAGGAGTGAAGGCTGAAGGTTGCCGTGGGACCCAAGGAGAGGGGGTGGTAGGAATAGAATAGATGGAAGAGGGGGTATTTAGAGGGCAATGGAAGTATTCTGCATGGTCTTGCAATGTTGGATACAGGCCATGTTAAATTTCAGCAAAAATTTATAAAAGTGTATGGTCTAAAATGTAAACCATAATGTAAACCGTTGGCCATGGTTAGTAGCTATGTTTCAGTTTTTGTACACCAGTTGTAACAAATGTACCATCCACACATAAAATGATTATTAATTTGGGAAGGGGGAAAAGGGGGAGGATGTTGGGTATATGGGAGTCCCCTA
>JAQZBX010015682.1:0-37299 GCA_029593785.1 Cabassous unicinctus | reverse complement strand
TTGTGGGTAAAAATCAAATTTTTCACAATACATACCAATATTTGTAAAATGATATATAAATACATATGCATATATGTGCATTTGTTTACATAAATGTTATTTGTTGTATATATATATATATTTTTTTAAAGGTGCTTAGATTACCTAAACAGTTGTGTTTCTATACACTAGTTATGAGCAATCTGAAGAGGAAATTTTTAAAAATACATTTAAAATAGCACCTAACAATGAAATATCTAGGAGTAAATTTAATCAAGGATGTAAAGTACCTGTACACAGAAAACTACAAAATATTATTAAAAGAAATCAAAGAAGACCTAAATAAATGGAAGGACATTACATTCTCATGGATTCTACCAAAAATTACTTGCATATTCATCACAATCACAATCAAAATCCCAACAGCCTACTTTACAGAAATGGAAATGCCAATTAGCAAATTTAATTGGAAGGGTAAGGGGCCCCAAACAGCCAAAAACAAATTGGAAAAGAACAAAGTTGGAGGACTTACAGTTCCTGATTTTAAGATTTATTACAAAGCTACAGTGTTCATAACATCATGGCACTAGTACAAGGATGGATATATAGAACAATGGAATAGAAAAGAGAGGTCATAAATAGACCCTCACATCTATAGCCAATTGATTTTTTACAAGGCTGTCAAGTTCACTGAATTAGAAAGAATAGACATCTGCACACCTATGTTCATAGCAGCGTTATTCACGATTGCCAAAAGTTGGAAACAACCCAGGTGTCCATCAACCAAGGAATGGATAAACAAACTGTGGTGTATTCACATGAAAGAATATTATGCAACTATAAGAAGAAATGAAATCGTGAAGCATATGACAACATGGATGAACCTGGAGGACATTATGTTGAGTGAAGCAGGCCAGACACAAAAGGACAAATACTGTATGATTGTGTTACTATGAACTAAATACATTGTGTAACATATTGTATGATTCCATTTATATAAAATGTAAATATAAATCAATTTATAAAGATGAAATTTGATTAATGGTTATGTAGGGCTGGAGAAGGCATGCTAAGGGGTGTGGAGTTTTTCTTTTGGAGTAATGAATTAATTCTAGAATTTTTTGTGATAATGAATGCACATTGTGAATATACTAAAAGCCATTGGTTATCACTTTAGATAGATCATATGGCATGTGAATATATCTCAACAAAACTGCTAAATAAATAAATAAATGTGCAAGAATAGCCAGAGATAACAGCTATGTATAGCAGGGGAGACATAGATTGAAAGGTGAAGAATTTTCTTGTTTGTTTGTCTGTTTTTTGTTTACTATTATTATTTTTGAAATAATGAAAATGCTCTAATAATGATTTAAGTGATGAATGCACAACTATGTGATTATACCAAATACCATTGACTGTACACTTTGTATGAATTGTATATTTATTAATATGTATCAATAAAACTGTTTTGCTTAAAAAAATAAAAATAAAACATAAGCAAAAGACCTGAGTAGTCATTTGTCCAAAAACGATATGCAAATGGCTAAAAGTACATGAAAAGATGCTGTACATCACTAGCTATTAGGGAAGTGCATATCAAAGCCACAATCAGATACCATTTCACACCCACTAGAATGGTGACTATTATAAAAACTGAAAATTACAAATCTTGGAGAGGATAGGGAGAAATAGGAACACTCATTCATCCTGGTGGAAATGTAAATGGCACAGCTGCTGTGGAAGACAGTTTGGCAGTTCCTCAGAAAGCTAAGTATAGAATTTTCATATGACCCAGCAATCCATTTCCTAGGTATACACCCAAAAGAACTGAAAGCAGGGACTCAAACAGATATTTTCACACCAGTGTTCGCATTTAGCATTATTCACAATTGCCAAAGTATCCATCAACAAATGAATGGATAAACAAAATGTGGTATATACATACAATGGAATATTATTCAGCCATAAAAGGAATGAAGTCCTGATACATGTGACAACATGGAAGAACCTTGAAAACATCATGTTAAGTGAAATAAGCCAGAGACAAAAGGACAAATATCATATGATCTTACTAAGATGAAATCGTTGATATAAGCAAACTCAGGGTTAGAATCTAGCATATATGTTATCAGGGCCTTGGCTGGGGATAGGGAATAGGGAGTTGATGCTTAATTTGTACAGAATTTCCATTTAAGTTGATTGTAATGTTTTGGAAATGGAGAGTGATGAAAGTAGCACAGTATTTTGAGTGTAATTAACAGCATTTAATTATATATGTAAATGTGGTTAAAAGGGGAAATTTTAGGTCATATATATGTTACTAGAATAAAATTTAAAAGATAAAACATAGGATTGCAAACACAGTGAACCCTGTTGTAAACCATGGACTATTGTTAATAGTACAAATATAAAAATGTTCTTTCAAGAATTATAACAAATGTACCACATGAATGTTCTTTCAAGAATTATAACAAATGTACCACATGAATACAAGGTTCATGTGGGTTCATGTGGGAAAACCACCCAAATGTAAACTATGGACTATATAGTTAATTGTACAATTTTAATATTCTTCCATCAATTGTAACAAAGGTACCACACCAATACAAAGTGTTAGCAAAAGGGAGATATATGGGAATGCTTAGTTTTTTACATGATTTTTCTGTAAACCTACAACTTCTTAATTTAAAAAAAATTTTTTAAAGAAATTAATCTTGATTCCTTGGCTATTCTACAACTAAAAGATGGTGTCCTCCTCACCCAGTCCATACCATATATTCGTCAATGTTTAGGAATTTGGACTATGAGATCTTGGCCAAATAACCCAATCTTTGTGTTCCAGGTTTTCTTCCTTTATAAAATTTATTTGGTCATTATGGTAATTCATTAAGATAAACTTTGAAAAGTTTTTATAATAATGCCTTGCCCATAGTAAGCACTCAATAAATGTTAGCTGTTATTTTTCTATTGTTGTTTTTATTGTCCTCAAATAATGGCTGTGAGTTAGCGGTGGATTAGAGATAAAACTTAGAACTTTATAGTCATCAAGAGCTTGTGTTGTTCTTCTCTTTATCCCTAGCAATTAACCAGTCTTCAACATACACAGTAGGTTCCCAATAAGTACTTTTTAACAGAATAGAATTTGCTGTTGAACCTAAAGTTGTAACTCCCATGGCAGGCTTTTCAGACCCACTTAGCAAGATAGCCTTGGAAGTCAGGAAGGTAGATTCCAGGCTACAACAAATGAAGCAGTGCCCAAGATGTGTGTCTGGAAATGAGCCATTAGTCAGCATCTCTGGCAAGTTGATGGGTAAATCTGGGGCCTGCTATCCCGCCTACTGTTTAGGCTGACTCTTTCCTGGCAGCACAGATGGTTGTGCTCCCATCCAAGGTTAGGGGAAGTAGAGTCTGATGGATGAAGACAATACACGTGCTGCTTGAAGAGTTCCAAATTTAAAGGCACTTAAATGCCCATGACCGAAGATGCTCAAGGTTGTTTTTCTGCTAATTTTGGCCATTGGGCTATCTTTTACTGTCTTTGGCAGAGGCTAAGATATATGTTTTCTGATCTCCATGGTCAGGAGTACACAAGTGTTTCTTTGTGGATATGAAATTGCTGCTGATTCTGAAAGAAAGTCTCCACAGAGCTTTGTCTTCTGTCCAATGGTAGACATAAGAACTGGGTAGAAAGCAACACATTTGCAGAATTGATCTGCCTGCCCACCAGATGCTGGGACACAGAGGACAGCAGACCATAGTCAGTAAGAGTGTGAAACTCAGGAGATGCACCTGCAGGTAATAGCCAACTTCACCACCTCCGCCTGTGTGATCCTGGGAACGCTCCCTTTCTGGGCCGCAATGTTCTCATATGTAAGATGAGAATAATATTAGTGTCTTTCTCTCTAGGGTGTTAGGAGGATTATAGAAATGAATCTCTGTAAAGCATTTAGAAGGGCGGCTGGTCAGTTTCAGCACTCAGTAAGTAGTAGCACATATAACCAGCTCTTACTCTCCTTGCAGAAATCCCCTTCTGGTAATTTTGTTACTAAACATAAGCAAGTTGAGTAATTAGATAGTTCTCTTACTTTATTCAATTCTCAGTGTCACTAGTTAATCAATGTGTACCAAAGGCCTAATTTAGCACCAAATAAAATCTGGTCCCTCATCTCAATTTGAAGGTAAATTTGGGAAATTGTGCCTAGAGGAGTTTTCAATATCTTCCACATCTCCCTTCTCCCTTAAAACAAATGCCTTTGGGTAACTCATTCAGCCCCATTAAAGAGGAGAATCTAGTGTTGTAGATGGCTGTTGATACATTGTAATCCACCACAGTTTACTTTCAATACTCTTAACATAATCATAAACACATACACTCACAAATCTTACCAGAGCTTTATGGTCACCTAGTCCAAAATTCTCATTTTACATGTGAAGAGATGTACCTTCATTTGGGCTCCTAGCATAAACCACTCCTTTGCCTTTTACTTTGAGGAGAAAGTCTAAAATAGACATCCAGGTCCTTGGCCATTCCTTCCCGGCATGAGCTCTCATTCTTTCCTCTGAAAGCGTGAGTACTAAGGGCAATGCAAGACGAGGGCCTTGATGAATGAGCTTTGCCGAATGTGCGCTGCTTCCTCTAACTTTCGCCAGCCATTGTATAACCAGCAAGCCCAGAGGTGTAATTGTAGCAACCTAAATTGACTGGACTTCTTTAGTCCCAAAGAGCAATACAGTTAACGTAGATATGAGTCCCTTATTGACCTCCAATTCTCTTGCATTTAATTTGTGACTGCCTTAAAGTTTCCTGGACTTTAAAATATTCATATTAAAATCAATATCTATCTCTCTATATAATTACAGTTTAGGTTCTGAATAATTGGGACCACAAACATGACAATATTGAGCTTTTTTTTTTTTTGGTTTAGATTTACAGTTTCATGAAGAGAAAGAAAAAAAAGGAACTAGGAATACAGTGCATTTAATCCCCAAATAGATGACAACAACAACAAAAAAGTCACTTCAGCATAGAGTAACTGCACAAACCAGCATTAACGGAAGCTCCTGGTACAAATGAGGCAGGCCACCAGCCAGAGGCAATGTGGTGGCCCAGACAGTGCCACCGACTTGCCTGCCCTGAGGCAACCTGGCAGCACGCTTGCATTTCAGAACACAGGACAAGAGGCAATCCAGGGTGGTGACAGTTGTCTAAAGTGCATTTATGGAGTTTTAGGACACCATGACTTCTCAGAAGGAGCATACCAAATTCCAATACTATCATCTTTGAAAAGAGAGTTTATGGCTTTACCTGCCTAGGAAATGAGAAAGAGGAATGCTGTCTTTTGAAATATTGTATTTTTACAACACAGAAAAATGGGGGGAAAAATGCATGTGTGTGTGAATACACACAAATAGCACCTGGATACATGCCATGTCCCTCATTTGGGTATATTCAGATATGACTTGACAGCTGTCTCTAATCTGCAATGAAAGGTGATATTGAGTTTGTTCTTAGCTCCCTTTCAAGATTAATATACAAAATATTTGAAATGATGTGGACAGAGCACACACATTTTGTTCATTGTTGTTATTCAGAGACAGGAGACCACGTAAAGATGGCTCTTTATTACTTCATAAATAAAAGGTTTATGAACCTGGCATTGATTCTTCCTGGCTAAATAGTATTTAAATAAATCACTTTGTGGGACTGATTGCTACCATCTGAAGACTGCTGTTACAGGAGTTAATAAGAGTACAGGTGATCCAAAAGAATTAAGAGGCATCATTTTGATATGTGAGCAGCCTTGTGCTGACATAATAAATACAGACAGGCAGACATATACCTTCCTTTAAAAATAGGCAAACAAAAACTGAACCACATTGCTATAAATCACAGATGAAGAATAGTGCTCCCTTCCCTCCCCCTCAAAGGCAAAGGCACATAACTCTTGAATAGAAAAGAATTCTAGAAAGAAAAGAAAATACTGCAGTCACCATAGGGATTCAAATAGGACAGTTATGTCTATGACAAATAGGTATTCAAGTTTCTCAATGAAATAACTGCAAGGCTGTCTTAGTATTCTAGAGCATCATTCCAGGTGTCTGCATGCAATACTTCAAAACACTGTAATTAATAACATGCTTAAGAAATAGTTTACTTAATGGTAACATCCTGCCCTCTCATTCACAAGTCTTTATAAAAAGTAGTTTTCAACCATAGCTGCACATTAGAATAATCCAGAAAGATTTTGAAAAATTCCCACATCCAATCTGAGTTTTCATTCCCTGAAGTATTGAAAAACAAAATATAAGAAGTAAGAAGACCTGACTTGCAGACCTTGATCTACCACTAACTAATGGCCTTGAGTAAGTCACTTAATCTTTTGAGCAAACATCTTCATCTGTAAATTCCTAAATCTTATAGGGCATAGGTTTATGTGATCATTAAATGTAGTAAGGAATGTGACAGAAAATGCAGAAAATGTAAGTGTACATTCTTATTATTGTAATTAAATTTTTGTAATTAAATGAGAATGGCTACCAAACCAGTCCCTAAGTGCCTGTGAAAAAGGGAGAGGAGGCTATTTGTCAATGTATCTAAATTCTTATAGACAAATGGACAAACAAAGAAAATGTGTAGAATGAGAAAAGGAAAGGAAAGGTCAGAATTCAGGGAACCGTCATATTTAAAGGGAGACTGTAGGGGAAAAAATATGTTTCTGTGGAAAACTATGTATGGTCTACACATAGTACAACATTTCAGGAGTTGAAATTTGAGTCTAGGCTTTCATTGGCTTTGAGCTATTTTACAACTCCTTGTAAATTGTAGGTCATTGATAGACCTGAAGATTCTGTCTTTTCCAATAGTCATTCAGTTATCTTCTCTTCCAGCAATCTTGCCACCATTTTCATATTCATTTCAATATTCCTGACTATAAATGTGCGTGTTTTAAAATTTTCTTTTGAATTGGTTATAGCGTCTGCATTGTTCACTCATTAAATGAATAGATTTTTAAAACATGTTCATTTTTATATCTCATGAGTATCATGATTTTGCCCTTTTCAGAAAATTACCTTTTAACAGGACCAAGGAAGGGAAGTCAGCTAAAGAGAAAGCAAAGGATTGCTCATTCCAATAAGCAAAAGGACACAAGGAGAATGTTAGTCCCAAGACCAAGGGAATTTAGAAAAAGTTTTTGGAGGAAAGGAATAGTCAGATAGCTCAGGGGTGTCTGGTAAGTTGAAAAAGGTTTAAAGAGTTTATTGCATTTAGCAACTAAGTAACACTAGTCAATTTGCAAAAATAGTTTCATGAAGTGATGGGATCACCAAGTACAATAGAGAATTTTGAAGAATGAATGAGAGGTAAGAAAGAAGAGCAGCAGAGACAATCTTTCTTCTTTTTTTCTTTTGAACTTTACCCTTTTGTAGCTGTAAATGCTCATGGTTAAAAAAATAAATAATACAAAAACATAAGAAAATGTATGCACGCCTCACCTGAATTCACACTGATGCTGGCTGAACAACTTTCCATGTATTCTTCAAAATACATACAATTTAAAACATATGAGACCTTTATATCCCCACCCACTCTTAGGTCTATAACCTACTTTTCCATAACTTAATGCTAGCTCTTTCTGGTTACACTTTTTATTTTTATTTTTAGGAACATAGTTGAAAAATGTCTTTCTGGCAAAGAAAAGATAAATAGCAAGATGAGTAATTTCAATCTTTTTGCAAGTTTCTTTAATTTTTTAGGCCACTCACCTTTTTATTTTACGATTTATCATTTATAAGGGTCTCCTCTGTACTTTATTTAACCGTCAAAAGATTCGAGATAATCTGAACAGGCATTATCGTCCTTAATTCACAACAAGGAAATTAGGTTTAGTATGATTAACTATGTTGCCCAAGGCTACAAAATGAGTGGCAGAGTTTGGGAGTGCATATTCAAATTAAAATGTGTTATTCAGGCCGTTCATTCAACATGTCAGGAACCATGAACATAATAAAAATACATAAAAAAGAGTAAGTGTTTTCTCCTCTTTATAATTCAAGGTTTCATGGGGGAGAAAGGAATAAATGAGTACATGCAAATCACCGTAATAGATTCTGTAGGGGAGGCCTAAACCAGATACAGAGAGAAGTCATGTTTCCTTGTTTATGAGCACGCAAGGCAGATCACAATAAAAATCAGTGTGGCATTAGCTGGGAGAAGACAAGGGGAGGCTCCATTTTAAAAGAAACCTGGTGAGAGTGAGACAATGTCTTCTTTAGGGAGCTCTTCTTGAGGTACATACCTGTATATGAAGAAATAAACCTGATTCCAAGATTTTACTGAATTTCAGTGAACAGGCAGAGCAACATGATATCTATAAGTCTGCAGACTTCTTTTCAAGGAAGATACAATGAAGATGAGTTGAGGAATTTTACCAAAATGGTATAAAGTATGCATGTCATCTTCTTCAATTTCAAAGATTCATGCATTTTGTTCTTACCTAGAAAAAATGGCTATTGTTAAAGAAAAGCCTTTGGAGCTGAAATATTCAATCGGATAAGTCACAAGCTCAGGGTAATTTCAGATATCTCTTAAAACGGCAGAGAGAGCAGGACATATTAAAACCTGACCTGGTTCAAAGATTGGAAAAATGAATATTTAAGCAGACCACTGAAATCTGCTGTCTGCTCCGGAAGTGAGGAGGCAATGGCTGGTAATACCAAGCAAAGACAAAGGAGCCTTCACTTACGGAAGTCATACAAAGGAAGAGGAAATAAAAAGGATCCGATCTGAACTGAGAGCAGACACTAAGGTACTTTAGAATTGAATTCAGAATTGATTTCAAAGGAGTCCTACTGCCCTACCTGACTACGTGGTGCCTTTTCCCTCCCAAAAAAACAATATGATGATAATTTTTTTAGACTAATCTAGAGTGACTTATTCCTTTTTCAGTCTTCTAAGAAAAAGACAATTTGAGCATGTTATAGTTAGCTAACAATACGAGAAATGCATCACTATGTAATGAGGCAATACATTAATATTCTTTCTTTGAGGACTTTCAGTTTTATTATTTTAATGAATAAGGGAAAATTTTTAAGTTACTTAAAAACTTTGTTATTTAAGAGTCAAACACTTCACTAAGTATCATATCAGAATGTACATCCTTTTCCAAAAACTAACAATCTTTAATTTTCAGAATTCTTTAATTAAAATCTGAAGGAAATTTCTGTGCATTGTAAACTAAGCTTTGTGGAAATGAACCAATATAAACAAAATGCTAAATATTGTCCTCCATGACATATGTTACTTCTAAGTAAGCTAATCAGACATAAAGCATTATTATCAACTTAAGAGGAAAAAACACATGATTTTTCATTTGCAATCAGTTTGTTTTTAATTTAAACAGAGAAACTTATAGTTGCTTTGTTAATTCAAGACCAAGACTAGCATTTTGTGCTTTAAGAGCTCATCTAGGAAAAGCATTTATATGTAAGAGAATAGATTTTATGAATGGGTATTGGGGCTTCATGGTTAAGTAAGTTAAAGCTTAATTGCAGAAAATAAGTGGCCACAACACACTGAGAAATTGTACAGTGAGAAGTGATACACTGAAAATCACTTGTAATTAATGTAACTAGAGGAGTTTCTCCCACATTGAGAAGGATTTCCAATAAGTAAGCCTTACTAAAATGCTGTAAAATTAGTCTGGACCATAAAACAGGAAAATTATAGCTGGCTTTCAAAATTGATCTCTCTGATTTAGAAATGGAAACGAGTCAGTGATCATTCCATTACTTTCATGTACATGTAGCAGACATGACTCCCAATCCAAAACAGGTGAACATTTATTTCCACAGTATTCTTTATATACTTGCAAATGAATTTAATTTATACTCTGAGCCACAATCCCACAAAACTGAGTGGAAATTCAACCTCAACTATCCTTTGGATTATACCCTCTATCCCAGCCCTTGAGGTGTGCTTGAGTTCTCGGGTCTCACTTGATCCAAGGTGTTGGGGGCATCTTGGCAAGTGGTCTGTGAGGACACTGGTCATTGCGAGGAACCCCATCACCCCAGCCTGTCTAGTCATCCAGAGCTGCTGTGTCCTGTGGGGACACGGGGGTCGCTGATGGGTCCCGGGCCTGCAGCCAGGAGTATTGGCACCCCACCTTGCCCAATCCTTGGTGCTCTTTCCACATCCTGCATTCTGGAAGGAGCAGACTCCAGCTATCTGCTTTTTCCTGATTTCTCTCTCTTTTCACAGCCCTGGGGGGTATTATTTTTATGCCATTAATCCCTCTCCCCATATATGTCCTCCAGCTTTTGGAAAACAGCCGAGAAACCCTGCCACAAACCTCCTGGGCACCTAGAAAGCATGGGGCCTGACTCCCTGCTTGAATGGGAGGAATGGGAGAAAAATGTGAGAAAAAAAATAAGCTCATACATTATCTTCCCACACTCTCAAATGCAGAATTTTATTTGGGGACTACTACATTCAAAAGTAATTTATTAGTTTTAATAGATCTGCTATGAGAAACCAGACCCTCCCACCCTTGGAGAAAAATTCCAGTTGGTCAACTCATTTGTCTTTTTCAGATCTGAATACAGTTCAACCAGTGAAAGCTGATGTGAATGTAAATATGGACTTTATATTATATTGGGTTAAGATAGCATTTTTTCTCTCTCTTTGTGTGAGCATGCATATTCATAGGTCCTTGCATATGATATAGTGCTCCTATATTCAATAAAATTTTATAAGTTTTCAGTTAGCTCAGCCTACAGCTACCTTTTTTAATCTAGAAAAAATTGTGATGGCACTGTCTTCCAAACTCCCTTAACACTGTATCTGTGCTTCTTTTTATGCCTTATCACAGTCTATTTTGCACTATTTATTAGGTGATAGCAAGCCTTGTTGAACTTATTTATTTTAAGGTAGACTCTGAGTTGAGATGGGAACTCTGCCTTTCAGCTATGTGGCATTGAAAAAGGGCCTCATACTTTCTTTTTTTAAACTTTTTTTTTTTAAGGAGGTATCGGAGATTGAACCCAGGACCTCGTACTGGGAAGCAGGTGCTCAACCACTGAGCTACATCCCCTCCCCAAAGAGAGTTGGTTTTTTCATTCGTTTGTTTGTTGGTTGGTTTTTTAAGAGGTACTGGGCATTGAACCCAGGACCTTCTTCATGGGAAGCAGGCACTCAGCCACTTGAGCTACATCTGCTCCCCACTTTCTTAACCTCAGTTTCTGTTTTTGAAAAACTGGGATTATAAGATCTATATTGTATTGTTGTTGTAAGGACTAAGTAGGATAATGCATATGAATCCATTAATATAATGTCTAGAACATGGAATGTACTCAGTAAATGTTATATAGTAATATTATTCACCCAAGCACTAAATAAGGAGTTTGTTTAATGAGTAAATGAGTGAACTAATGTAGCATTTTTTTTCTAAGCATATATGCATGCATATATATTCACACACACACACACATAAAATATGTATTTTAGCTCATTTCTGATCTAAAAATTATAAACAGACTGTTTTGGATTAGATAGTATGTACTAAAATATTAATCATTTAAAGTGTCTTTAAAGCTTGAAATCTTTTTTTCTTAATTGATTCTATCCAAGTATCTTTGTTCCATCTGATTTGAAACACCATCTTAGATCTTCAGTCTATAGTGCAATCAGGCCAAAAGATATAGCATAAATAGTCTGAATTTTTTAAATTATGAAATTATCCAAATATTTGCTGAATATGTTCCATAAAGTAATTTGTGACATACCTGAAATTAAAAACATTAATGCTGCCTACATCAATGCATGGATCAGCCATCTGCTGTTTATCCCTAATGTCAACAGCATTTGCCTTCATTGTGGTAATTTTTAGCCTGATGGATTATGTCACATCTAAATAGTTATTGTGTTTTTGTTTTGTTTCTCTACCTTCCCAACCCTAGAAGTTATAGTTGTTTTCTCTTCCTTATACGTAACTACAGTACTTTTTATGTTATAACAAAAATATTTTCATGGCTCATGTTTTCATTACTAATTGGGGCTTTATACATCTGTATACCTTATCTTAGTTGAGTTACCTGGAAAACACACGCTGATGTGGAGATTAGAGTGTAGGGAGTTTATTGGGGAAGAGGGATATTCTTGGAAACAGCACCTGTGAGGCACAAGGAACGTGGACTGGCCTGAGAGAGAAGGACAAATGCGATGTCGTTTCAACTGCATCCTCAATCAACTCCATGGGAAGCACTGAAGCTGGGATGAAACTCCAGGGAGATCCTGAGTCATGGGTCACCACACAAACCAGCCCCTGAATGTGGCCCGTCACCAGGGACGGGACGTGCTATTGTTTCTGCTGTTCTTCTGACCCTATGTCTACCTGTGGAGGGGGAGTGAGCCCTCAGCAGCCAAAACTCCTTGCTGCTGGAGCAGAGGGTCATGAGGAGGGGATTCCAATACACTTGTTTCATCTAATAAGTTCACTCCTTCAGGATGCCGCTTGGTCTCTTTCCCAGGGGAAACGTACACAAAGTGGGAAGAAGTACAGTCCCAGCTGTACTTACTAACTCTTCATCTAGATTCCCCTGATCCTCAGCTAGCATCTCTGCTGGTCTGGGAAGATTACATGGTGGCATGGCCCAGAATTTCATCATTGAGGGTTCTGGGACTCTGGTCACCAATACCCTTTTAGGTTCTGGATGCTGTACTTTTCTATCTGTTCATCATAATTGAGGAGAAGAGAACTAACAGGTACCCTAATGGGCCCCATTAGAGACAAATGTATTTTCCCTGACCCATGTTTAATAGCAACCCTATCTCCTGTGAAGATCTGAGTCATGTACCCATGCCAGGAAGATGACTCCATTCCTTGTCTGCCAGTCTCTTGATACAGGGGCTCAAAATGACTGAGCAGTAGTCACCGCATAAAATTTAAAGACATTTTTGCTGGATGCTCTGGGGGAAGAATCCCCCCCCCCCCCGGGGACCTATAAAACTGCAGATCTTAGAGTTGTAGGGATAGGACACATAAATTCCTCAAATGAATAGTCATTAGGAGTGTTGGGAAGTGGGGCCATTTCTACTTCTACCCCTAATTCCAGAATTCACGTATTTTTCCTATTAGGAGCAGAACACTGTAAAATAGACATTGATTTCATTTGTAGCCTGCATCCTGGAGGGTGGTGTGCCATCTTCACAGGGTATCGTGCACAAGCTGGCACCTCAGCTGCACCTTCAAAATGCTCTTCCATCACTCTCTCAGCTTGGCAGCCTGTGGGTGTTTGCTAGGCAACTGAGCGGCAGACACCATGGTCAGGTGCCCACTCCTACACCTTCTTCTTTGCTGTAATTTAGGGTTGCTTGGTTGATGCATTATTATGTGATATTGGATAATGGTGCTTTCTTAGGTCTTGTGGGCAGGAAGAGAGACGTTAACCAAGAATATCCGTTGATTCCAATCATGATAACTCTCTGTCCCTTCCAGGGTAGAAGGGATCCAATGTAATCAATTTTCTCCCAAGCAACTGAGTTATCTCATCCGGGATTAGTGCTGTATAAAGGGCTCAGTATTGGTCTCTGTTCCTGACAGATTGGACAGCTGACAGTGGCAGCAAAGTAGATATATCAACCTTTGCGATAAGCATTTTCTTGTTAATGCTTTAATAGGCATGATCAGAGCTACCTGGTTATGTAGCACCGAGTGAGCTGATGCAGAGCTAAATTGCTCTGATAAGAAAGGCCAGGAAGACTCCTAAATGTCCAGTGAAAGAAAAAAGACAAAATCCGTAAGATACATTAGTCAAGAAATAACAAGTGGTAGTGTCTGTAGTGAAATGTTTTGTGATGTGTAAAATAAACACTTCCCTCCATCTCTCCCAAAAGCAGGGGGGGCGGGGGGGGGGCTTTCATCAATACCTTTATTCCACACTAATATTTTATGTTGTATATTTTCTTGAGTAAAATGTCAAAAAGTGCTTTTCCCTGCTTCAAGGTTGGCATTAAGAAAAATGCTATTCTTTTCCACAGAGAGGAAATTTCACTAATATCCACCAAAGAGTTTCATAAGGAAGATTTCTGACCAGCATTTCCTAACTGGGCTTTATATTCTCATTAGAGAGGAATGACCTCTATCTTCTTTGTTCTTTTATCTGTGGCACAGACCAGAGTACCTCAAAGATGTAAGATTCGCAATTGTTTTAATGAATAAATCAATATACCTGCACTTTTAAAAATCCTTGTCTAATTATACATAAATGCACATGTATATATTTTATTTCATTCTGTATGAGTTAGAGAAAAGATATATTTCATTCATTTAGCTTTCTCAAATGGCTTCATCCATTTTACAAATATTTACTGAGCCTAATCCAGGTTCTATAGTAATAAGAAATATAGGGATAGGCATTGTCTTCATTATGCTGTTAGTCAAATAGAAGTATACCATTTAGCTTAACAGAGAGACACCATTAAGTAACAATTAAAATAGAGAGGAATAAATGTTATTGTAAGGGAGATATAGGTGTTGGGCCCAAATATCCTATAGGTGAATCAGGAGGATCACGCAAGGCTTTTACTGGGAAATAATAAATTGATATTAAGACCAAACTGATCATGGGAAATACAAACTAAGGAGCAGAGGAGAAAACATGTCAAATGGTGGTCCCATGAAGAGATGTGGGACATGCACAAACATTGAAGGGATAAAAGTTATTGGGTGTGGCTGGAATTTATAGTCCAAGGCAGACTGGGTAGGCCAGGGATCAACTATGATAGACCTTGTAACCCAGTCTGGAAATATAGATTTAATCCAGAAGAAAGAGATTGGAGGGTTTAAAGCAGGAAAGAGAACATTATAGTCCAATAAGGAGATAACAAAGATTATCCTTGTGAGAGCTAATCCTTATGAAAGATAATGTTGGAAATAATTTTAGAAATGGAAAAAATGGGAAAATTTGAGAGTTTTAGTATTTGGAGATTGATTTGATATAGATGGAGAAAAATAGGGAAGAAGCAAGGAATGAGCTGGATGCTAGTACCACTGACTGCAACAAAGGAAGCAGGTTAGCCATACAGGAATAGTTTGCATCATATTTGAACTTGCTGATTTTGCAATTCATCTTTGGAGAGATTGAGTGAGAGATGAGATTCATGGGTCTAGCACTCAGGAAACATAGATTTTGCAGTCATGTCCATATACCATTGTCCATTGACTCCTTAGAAATGCCTAAGAACTTCTAGATAAAATATGTAAGGAAAAACAAGAGAGCCTACAAAGGAGGACTTCGTAATACCAATGCAGCAAAGGGCGCTGCAGAAGAAAACCTTGCCTTTGGGGAATCCGTGAGACAAGCACCAGCGAATTCAAAGAATATAGGAAGAGGAAGAAGTCAGCCATGACGTTTGCTTGAGAAAAGTCAAGTAAATGAAAGTTGTATTTTGGGTATAGAAATAATTGGTGACCTTGTCAAGAGTATTTTCTATGAGGTCATTATAAAGTAGTTGAAGAGGAAACACTATGGCAGTTTTAGAAATGAGTGAGACATTAAGAAATAGAGAATAAAATTTTAACAGCTATAGAATGATACTGTGATGTAGGAGTTTAAGTTTCTTTTTAAGGCGGGAAAAAAATAACCACAGTCAGAAGGTATCAGCAAAACTGGAGAAGCTGTGGTTACCCAAGATACCTACAGAAGGTTTAAACAAGGGCTGTCTGACTCTAAGTAGGAGATAAGGTAAAAGCAGAAGAATGGCATGCTGTATTCAGAAACTCCTATTACTTTCTACAGTCCCAGAATCAAGTTGCATTGCATTCCTCCTCTCTAATGCTTAGTGTCCCTATTTAAGAATGGTGAGGATAATGATTGTAGAAGTGCATCTCTTTTTACCTTATTATTGACAAGACTCCAAATTTTATGTGGAAGTAAAATCTCATTGCATAAAACAAGGAGGGGTGGATTTTACCCAATACTCTTAGGAATCAAAATATTTGCAATTAACGTCTTCTACCATGGCACCTCATTCATTAAACAAATAGGTACTTAGTGTCTACTAAGTGTCAGACACTGGGGATATAGAAATAAATAAAGAAGTTAAAAAAAAACAACGCTGCCTTCAGGAACTTAACGTAGAGTCGACCCTGTCCTCATGGAGCTGGCAGAGAGTACTCACTTAAAATTTTATATTAATTTCTTATATTTTGTATACCTAGTTTCATTTAGATCCCAAGTTATGTGATGAGGTGTGTCATTTCTTATTCATCTTCCTTTAGCCGCATGTCTAATACCGTTCTCTGAATGAATGGAATTAATATTAAAATAACTTATTATTACCATATTTACCTCTGTAAAAGTAGTGGGGGACTACATGATTAAAGATATTTTCTCATGTGAGGTTTTGGATTTTCTCTTGAATTTGAGATAACCAAATTTTCTGTTCTTGAGTTATATAAGTAAATCTGGCTCAACCTAAGGAAAAAAAGGAGGAAAAATTAGAAATTCCCTCGGGGAGAACAGGGAAATTTATCAGTCCTCCCACCCTGAACCAGTACACTTCAACTATTTCCAACATATAAATATCTATCCTATTCTGAGAAATTCCAAGGGGAACACTACACTATGTTAGTTACTGATAAGTTTATCCCCTCAGGATCATCTCTTCTCATTTGATTCTCCATGAAGTTAGAGAAACAGTAATTATAATTTTCCCATTTTTTCTTTCAATGTTGCCTTTAATTAACACAAAAATAACATTGGAAAGATAATTGAGACTGAAAATAAACATGAGAGTAGCCTCTAAGTAATTGTCTTCTCCCTAATAAAAATGCGTATTGTGATTTCATACTTAAACGTATACCATAAATTCATACTTAAAGTGAAAATTTTTCTTGTAAGGGAAAGAACTTTCAGTAGCACAAATAACTTTTACATGATTCCGACAAACTGCCACAGAGGACTGTCAAGTTTGCACCATCTGAAAAGCACAGAAAGTAGTTAAGTTATAGTATTCTGTATTTGAAGATGTAACTTCAGTATATTTTTCATTCCAAAAATTTGATGTACAAAGAAGAAAGGAATAAAGACAAAATCATGAGGTTTTCAGTACTGCAGGCAAGTTGGAATTCTCCAATTAGCAATAATTGCAGAATCAGCACTTATTATAATACACTGAAATAAACGTCTCTTTAAAGAAACTGCAATTTTAAAATATCTCATACAAATATAGAAAACAACACTGTCTCAAAAAGAAATAAAGTAAAAACATACTGGTATGCAGCAGAGATGATTGCTGAATTTAAATCGTTTTATCTATTTTTACTTTTAAAACTGTGTGCCGTACTCTTTTTTTCCTTTATTAAAGAAATTTTGGGTTTGCAGAAATATCATGCATAAAATACAGGATTCCCATACACCATCCTATTCTTCACAGCTTGCATTGGTGTAGAACATTTGTTACAATTGATGATTGCACAGTTTTACAATTGTACTATTAACTACAGTCCATGGTTTAACTTAAGTTTCATGTGTAGTGTAGCTCCATGGATTTTTTTTAAAAGTTTATTCTGTTACAATATATACAGTCTGACATTTCTTCTTTTAATCATCTTCAGATATCTATTTCAGTGCTGTTAATTATGTTCACAATGTTGCTCTACCATCACCACCATCTATTAACAAAACATTTCCATCATTCCAAATTGGCATCTGGTACATTTTAATCTTTAACTTCCCATTCCTTATGCCCACCCTGCCCCTTGGTAAATTATATTCTAGATTCTGATTCTATGAGTTTGCTTATTCTCATTATTTCCAGTCAATCATAAAATATTTGTCCTTTTCTGTCTGGCTTATCTCGCTTAATGATGTCTTCAAGGTTCATCCAATAGTCACATGTATCAGGCTTTCATTCCTTTTTATGGCTGAACAACATTCCATTGTATGTAGACACAACATTCTATTTATCTATTCATCAGTTGATGGGCACTTGGGTTGCTTCCATCTTTTGGCGGTTGTGAATCATGCTGCTGTGAACATCCATGTGCAGGTATCTGTTCAAGGCCCTGCTTTCAATTTGCTTGGGTATAAACCTAGTGGGATTGCCAGGTCATATGGTAGTTCTATGCTTAGCCTTCTGAGGAACTGCCAAACTGTCTTCCACAGCGGCTGCAAGATTTTATATCCCACCAGCAATGAATGAGTGTTCCTTCTCCTGAGATGGATTAATGTATACCTTTTTGCACTCTGGATTGAAACCATGCTCTTCTACTTTAAAGAGAGTAACTGACTTTTCATATCTCATAATATTGGGGAAATGTGGAATAAATCCACATAAAATTAACAATAATTATTAAAATAATTGATTTGTGCTAGAATAGGCTGTATCAATTTTTTAAATGATAAAATATTTCTAGTTTGTGATTTTTATAGTTGGAAGGAGACAAAATTAAAAATTTTAAGTAGTATATTATTTCTTGGGTAATTATTGTTGTAATTCTTATTACCCTTTGTTTTATAAAATAAATATGGCACATTCATGTTTTTTTGTTTTTTACTTTTTATCTTGAAAAAATTGTATAATTCACAGGAAGTTGAAAATATATCTACTGAGTGAAAGTAGTGTAGTAGGAAACTCCAAAAGTCTGTCCCCCCATAAAAGCAATGAGTAAATTGGCAAAAATTGTCAGAATCCAAGTTTTTCAATATTCTGGAAACTAATCAAAAGCTTATAGCAACGAAAAGCAATGCTTAATTAGGAACAAAACAGCTGAACCTAGATAAGAGAGCTTTGTGGCACTTTAATCTACCCCAGCCCCATCCCCAGCTCCCTAGCTCTGCAGCAGTCATGAAAAAAAAACAGCCTCATACCTGACATAGCCACCTAGTACTGGAGGGAACAGAATAGACTTTATCTTCAAATAATTGCTGTTGTTTATTTTAACCTATCTGGTGGCTCCATTAAAGATTAAATTGTCTAATTGAGAACACTCCTAGGTCTGAGGCAGCTACCCCGAGGAGTTTGACAAAATCATTTAAAGGCAAATGTAATTGTCCCTGCCCCCTGTGGTAAGGAATATAGTTTGAGTAGGCAGTAGACCAACCAAAAAAATGGGAGGAAAAGCTGGGAAATGATCAACAAAACTGAAAAAAATGTTAGCTAGCCTGACCAAGAAGAAAAGAGAGAAAACTCAAATTACTATAATCAGGAATAAAAGTGAGAAAGTTACTACTGACCTGACAATAATTAGAAGGATTATGAGAGAATGCCATGAACAATTGTATGCCAACATTTAGATAATCAAGATAAAATGGACAAATTCCTAGATACACAAAACTGACTCAGGAGAAAGAGAAAATCTGAGTAGACCTAAAACAAATGAAGAGATTGAATCACTAACCAAAGAACTTCCAACAAAGAGAAGCCCAGGAGCAGATGACTCTACTGGTGAATTCTATCAAATATTTAAAGGAGAATTCACACCAATCCTTCTCAAACTCTTCCAAAGAGTATAAGAGGAGGCAATGCATCCTAAGTTACTCTATAAGGCCAGTATTATTCTAATATTGTTATGGATTAAAATGAGAGTCCTCATCCAGTGTGCATTAGTCAACTGAATGACACTAAGGTTTTGAGAAGAGAAAGAGTTTATTCAGCAAAGGCAAGCCTTGTGGGAAACAGGAGAATTAGTCTCAGATCTGTCTTCCTGAGTTACAAGCATAGCAGTATCATGTTGGCTTCTACAGTGGGCGTAGAGGTAGGTGGTGTTAGGGTGATGTCAGGTAGGGGTTGGACAAAGGAGGGGACTTCCTGGCTCAGGCACAGTCTTAAATTATACTAGCACATGCTTCTACATGCATTGCAAGTTAAAAAATGTCATCTAAATCCCACCCAGAGGCAGAGAATGTACAATTTTAAGGAGCAAAGGTTACCTTGACACAAGCTTCTATCTTACGTGCATGCTCTCAAAGCTAGTTTGAGCTGTTTTGCTGGGGTAAGGAGAAAAACAGGATCTTGCGGCCAACTATAAGATTTTCTCTAGAGTATGACTGGTATAAAGGTCAAGTGACTAGTGTGGAGGATGTTGTGGTTAGGTGTAGCTGTTTACAGGTTTTGTGGGCTACAAGGAACTGGGAGGGGTGGTGAGATACGGTGAAGGCTTTCAGGTAGTAACAATACCAAAGCCTGACAAAGACATCGTGAGAAAAGAAAGCTACATAACAATATCCTTTATGGCTATAAGATGCAAAGATCCTCACCAAAATGCTAACAAAGCAAATAAGGAGGATATTAAAAGGACTATACACCATGAGCAAGTGGGATTTATTCCAGGAACACAAGGGAATTCAACATGAGAAAATCTATTAATATTGTACACCATATTAAGAAACTGGGGGGAAAAAACCATGGTGATTTCAATTGATGCAGAACAAGCATATGACAAAGCCCAGCACACTTTTATGATTAAAAAAACACTCAACAAACTAGGAATAGAAGGGAACTTCCACAACCTGATAAACAATATCAATGAAAAATCCACAGCTAACATCATACGTGATTGTGAAAGACTGAAAGCTTTTCCCTAAGATCAGGAACAAGGCAAGGATGTCTGCTCTCACTACTTCTCTTCAACACTGTAGTAGAAGTGTTAGCCATGTCAGTTAGGCCAGATGGCAGCTGAAGGATGCATAGTGTTAACCCAATGGACAGTGAAAGGAAGATTATTTCAAGTAGAAGGAGCCACATGTGAATGAGTGGAGGCTCTTAGGTGGCAAAGAGCTTTGTTACTCTATATGCTTAACACTTCTTAAGAATTTCATTATCCTTGTGTCGTTTTCTTGTCTCCTACAGCAGAACTGAGTATTCTTCACAGTACAGCAAATGCCCATTACCGAAGGCCATTAGAGAAGCTACCTAGTTTGATGAGCGCCATAATCACAAAGTTAATTCTTCCTAATCCCCAATTTCACTGCTGACGAAAAAGGAGAGTTTGCAGGTTTTTAAAGGAATTAAGAGACACTTGTAGTAGTCCAGGTGAGAGATGACAGTGCCTTGGGCTAGGCTGACTGAACAGGATGTGGAAAAGTGGATGAATCTGAGAAAGAATCAACAGAACTGGGTGACTGACTCGATGTGGGGTTTGCAGGAGAGACAAAAATACAGGGTAACGCCCAGGTTCCTGGCTTAGGCAACTGGTTCTATATAAGCATCATGTACTAAGAAACATGGAAGACTGGAGAAGGAGAAATTGAGGGGCATGGTTGTTAATGTAAATTCAATTTTAGAAGTGTAAAATGTCCAAATGGAGTTAAGTATTGATGTGAAACTTAGAAGACAAATCTATGCAGTATATAGAGAGTTGAGAATTTATTAACATATAGATGGTATTAAATGCCATGGAATTGAATGAAATAATCTAGGAAAAGAATGTAGAAGGGAAGAGAGGATCACTATATCTGAGCATATATACATATATATTTATAGTGGACTAAATGCAGGCTATTTCTTTAGTTTTGTAGTGTGTCAACTTAGCTAAGCTTGAGCTACATTTCCCAGAATTCCATTCCTTTTCTAGGTCAGCTCGGTCCACAAGAGACACGGTTCATGAAATTTACAAGATGGGAATGAAGAAGCAGCCATATTATTCTTAAAAGTGGAAGGTCGTTGACTGGCATGACCCATTTCTGCAGCTCAGGTACATTGCCACTTATCTGGTTGGCACGAGGTAACAGCGAGCCCCACATCTCCTTCCTATCCAACCAGATTTTCTCCTTCATTTTCTTCACCTCCTCAGTCAAATGTGCATTTAGCTTCAGGTTTGAGTCTAGAACCAGCCTCTCCTACAGGACACATCCATCACCTAAGTTGGAGGCTTTGGAGGCAGTAGAGATTGATTCAAGTTTAGTCCATCCTCTTGGTTTCCAGCTCATCTTCTCAGGTTTCAGTTTGTCTTGATTCCCTAACTTCGAGTCCATCTTCACTTCCTACATGCTGACCCTGTGACCTCAGACCCCAGGCATAGGCATACAAGCCTCAGTCTCACACAACTTCCAGGTGGTTTTGCTTCTCTGAGCAAATCCTGAAATAGTGTGAACAACCTGGTATAGTTTTGTTTGTTTGTTTTCTTTTTTGTAGGATTAGGAAAAGGAGAGCAAAAGGTTCCTGACAAACTACACAGGGCACTAGAGGGTACTTGCTCAGTTATTAAACAATTACTCATTGACTTCAACTCCACCGTTCCACACCCTGCTCTATGATGTCGGGACTTGAATCAAGCAAATCTTATCTTTCCTTGGTCAGCCAGCTTCTGTTAGGCTTTGCCTGTAAGGAACAAAGCAGGGCACTACAAAACATGAGGATGAGAGAGGAGACCTATGTGTATTAGTCAGCCAAAGAGGTGCTGATGCAAAATACCAGAAATCTGTTGGTTTTTATAAAGGATATTTATTTGGGGTAGAAGCTTACAGTTACCAGGCCATAAAGCTAAGTTACTTCCCTCACCAAAGTCTGTTGCCACGTGTTAGAGCAAGATGGCTGCCGACATCTGCCAAGAGTTCAGGCTTCCTGGGTTCCTCTCTTCCCAGGGCTTGCCGCTCTCCAGGCTCAGGCTTGTCTCCACAAGGCCAGCTGTAGACTATCAGGCAAACGGCTTCTCTCTTTTCCTGGGGCCTTCTCTGCTTCCTCACCACCAAGCTCCTCTGTGGGCTTACTTCCTATGGCTCCAGCTCAAAAAATCAGCATCAAAACTCCAACTCTGTCCTTTGCCATGTCTTTTATCTGTGAGTCCCCGCCCCTTGGTGGATAGAGACTCAACACCCTACTGACCTGGCCCAATCAAAGTCCTAATCATAGTTTAATCACACCCAGAGGAACAGACCAGTTTACAAACACAATCCAGTATCTATTTTTGGAATTCATAAAGAATGCCATACTGCTACATTATGTCTCTGGTTTCCTGCCAGCATTGTCACAGCAATGAGCCTTTACTTCAGAAGTGGTGGTTAGTTTCAGATCCCTTGTTATCTTGCACTGCTAGAAGCAGCCTCATAGGACCCCTTCAGAGGACTGATGGAGTCTACCTCAGGGCACTCTACATCCAAACTCCAAAATACCAGCAGCCACCCCGCTGTGCTCCCTAATCAGAGATCTGAGTCTTAATTTTACAGGGCTCCTCCTCCTCACACGCTTAGGTTCTTATAACCCCAACTACTTCTTTTGAGTCGCCCAGCACTAAGATTGGTAGATGCTTCCTACAGATATCACCTTTCCTCAATATTCCTTTTATTTTCAGTCATATACTACCATATTAGAATTCTCTATATTATAGTTAATGTATTTACCATGTAGAGTGATATCTTTTGTCCTGCTTGGACTCTGTCTGATAGTGACTGCTCCTCAGAAATATCTGAAAGCATGTTGTAGTATACAATAGTTGGGAGAAAATTGTCAAAGATTTGAGCTAAAATCTTGCACGAGAAAATATTTATAGAGTGTTTTGCGAAGTTCTTAGCATAAAAAAGTGTTCAAAGTGAATAGTCTTTCCTCATGGTGGTTGATGGAGCTATTGCTGTTGCTGCTATTTTTTATTGTTGTTCTTACTATTATTATTGGGAGGAATAATCATGAATTAGGCAGCAAAAATGGTTCCGGGAATGAAGAATGTGGTCATTCCAGGGAAGCAAGATCTGGGCACGAAAAGGCATACAGAGCATACAGAGGTAGCTGGAGCACAACTAAGAGAACTGCAAGTAGTTCAATTAGCTGGCTTCAAAATAAAGTATAAGAGGGAATGTTGAAGGAATTAAAGTCATGATGAAGTCTGTAAGATTTGAGGATATGTTTGAACTTTGTTCTGAAAGGATGGGAAACAAGTTAACTAATGGAGTCACACATTCCAGGGTAGTCTCTCTAATGGTAGATAGTTGTGTCCTGGAGGGAGACAGATCTGGACAAGGGGTGATCAATGATGAGCCTATGTGCTATTTCAGATGAGATAAAGGTGCTCTGACCTGAACTGGTGAGAGCAAAGATGAGGAGAAGAGGATGGATTTGGAAATTAGGAAGTCAAGTCAACAGGTTTGGTGGTGATTTGATATAGGAGGAGAAAGGGAAGGAACTGAACTGGAAAGCTGGGTTTCTGGTTAGGTCAAATGTATGGATGATGGTACCAGACGCTGACATAATGGATCTGGAAAGAGGAACAGAGGTAGATTAAGGTTCAATGTTCAGTTTAGAGCTAAAATATCTGTGTTCAATAAGTTCTATGTAAGTAGAAACCATGTCTATTATGTTCATTGTTGTATGCCCAATGAGTACTATTGAATCAGGCAGAGAATAAAAATGCAAACAATATTTATGGAATGAAAGATGTTTTGCCATGAAGGAAATATGAATTTCCAACACATGTCTCAAGCATGGCAAGGAGCTGTGTAAAAACGACAGCTTCCCGCTTAGCTGAGGTGGATTTGTCAGATCAAAGAAATACTCAAGACAATTCCATTTTGGTGAGTAATGAGTACTTATTTAGGGGGCTTACACTGGGTCTTTTTAAAATAAAATTTTATTGACGTATATCATTCATACATGAACATACATAAACAATTAATGTATAGTAAAATTTGTGAATTTACCAAACAAACACGCATATCATCATACAAGGGTCCCATACATCACCCCACCACCAACACCTTGCATTGTTGAGAAATACTTGTTACAGAATATAAAAAAGCATCATCAAAATATTACTACTAATATTTTAAGATAGCCCATATCTTACATTTGGTGTATTTTCCCCCATCCACCCGATTATGAACATCCTGTATTAGTATTGTATATTTGTTATAGTTCATAAGAAAACATTCTCATATTTGTTCTGTTAACCACAGTCCATCTTCCACCACTGGATTCCCTGTGTTATACAGTCCCATGCTTTGTAAAGCTAGTCAAAGTGTCCACTCAGTGGCTCACATTTTCATCACAGAGTTGTGCTGTCATCACCTCAGTCAATTTTAGAACGTTTTCATTACTCCAAAAGGAAAAATCCTATACCCCCTTATATCTTCCTATAGTTCTCCATTAGTATTAAAAAATTATCTACTTGCCATTGCTGCAAAATATTACCATATTACTGTTAACTATCATCCATAAGTTACATTGGTTGTAATTCTTAGCACTTTGTAAAAGAAGAGGATTTTTATATTTATACAATAAATATAAAATAAGATTGTGGTTAATAAACCACAATCTTCATCCACCACCAAAATCACTATATTATACATTCCCTAGATAATTCTCTAGTTTCCTTTCAATTGACATTACTTCCACATACTACCCCTTTCAGCCACAGTCACATTTATAAATCAGCAGTGTTAGGTATACTCATCATAATGTGTTACTCTCAACTCTATTCATTTCCACACTTTTACAATTAACATAATAATGATACATACATTAAGCATCATCTCCCATTCTCAACTTGCATTCTATTTCCTAGTAACCTAACCTATACTCTAGCATTTGCCTCCATGAATTTACTCATCATATTTAGTTCATATTAATGAGGTTCACACATGTTGTCATATGCATACTGATTTCATTTCTTCCTACAGCTGAATAGTATTCCATTGTACGCGTATACTGCGTTTTCTTTAACCATTCATCGCTTGATGGACACTTATTTTAGTGACTGTGAATAATGTTGCTATGAACAAAAGTTTAATTTTGAGGAGGTCCCATTTATCTATTTTGTTGCTGTTGTTGCTTGTGCTTTGGGTGTGAGGTTTAAGAAACTACCGCTTACCACAAGATCTTGAAGATGTTTTCCTGCATTTTCTCCTAGGAGTTATTTGGTTGTGGCTTTAATATTTAGGTCTTTGATCCACTTTGAGTTAATTATTGTATAAGGTGTGAGATAGGTGTCCTCTTTCTTTCTTTTGAATATGGATATCCAGTTTTCCCAGTGCCATTTGTTGGACAGACTGTTCTGGCCCAGCTGGCTGGGCTTAACAGCCTTGTCAAAAATCACCTGACCGTAGATGTGAGGGTCCATTTCTGAGTTCTTGATTTGGTTCCATTGGTAGATCTGTCTATCTTTATGCTAGTAGCATGCTGTTCTTTTACCACTGTAGCTAAGTAATATGCTTTAAAGTCAGGAAGTGAGAGTCCTCCAACCTCGTTCTTTTTCAATATGTTTCTGGCTATTCAGGGTCACTTACCCTTCCAAATAAATTTGAAAACTGACTTTTCCTTTTCTGCATAAAAAGGCTGTTGGGATTTTATTGGGATTGCATTGAATATGTAAATCAGTTTGAGTAGCATTGATATCTTAAGGACATTTAGTCTTCCCGTCCATGAACATGGAATTTCCTTCTTTCTTTTATAATGTTTTGTAGTTTTCTGAATACAGATCCTTTATGTGCTTGGTTAAGTTTATTCATAAATATTTGATTCTTTTAGTTGCTGTTGTAAATGGAATTTTTTTCTGATTTCCTGCTCAATTTGTAGTATATAAAAACGCTACTGATTTTTGCATAATCTGTATCCCACGACTCTGCTGAACTTGTCTATTAGTTCTCAAAGCTTTGTTGTGGCTTTTTGGAATTTTCTAGATAAAGGATCATATCAATAAATAGTGAAAGTTTTACATCTTCTCTTTCAATTTCTTCTTTGATCCAGTGATCATTTAAGAGTAGGTTGTTTAATCTTCATAAATGTATGAATTTTCTCTTTTTCCATTCATTATTATTTCCAGCTCCATTTCATTATGATCAGAGAAAGTGTTTTGTATAATTTCAATCTTTTTAAATTTATTGAGACCAACATATGGTCCATCCTGGAGAAGGATCCATGTGTGCTTGAAAAAAATGTATAACCTGCTGTTTTGGGGTGTAATGCTCTATAAAATGTCTGTTAGATCGAGTTCCTTTAACATATTATTCAAACTCTATTGATTTATCCTCTGTCCAGGTGTTCTATCCAATGCTGAAAGTGGTGTAATAAAGTCACCAACTATTAATGTATACATGACTATTTCCCTATGTGCCTTATGTATCTTGAGGCACCCAGGTTAGATGCATAAATATTTTGTATAGTTATTTCTTCTTAGTGAATTGCCCCTTTTATTCCTATAGAATACCTTCTTCATCCCTTATAACAGTTGTACATTTAAAATCTATTTTGTAAAAAAAAATTTTTTTTAATTTTTTAATCTATTTTACCCAATATTAGTATAGCTAGTCCTGATCTTTTTTGGTTACTAATTGTGTGGACTATCTTTTTCCAACCTTTCATTTTCAACCTGGCTGTGTCCTTACATCTGAACTGAGTCTCTTGTAGACAACATATAGAAGGCTCATATTTTTCATCCATTCCGTCAGTCTATGTCTTTTGACTGGGAAGTTCAAGCCATTAACATTCAATGTTATTACTGTAAAGGCATTACTTATTATACTTCATCTATTTTATCCTATGGCTTTCATTGTCATATCTTACTATTGTCTGTCTTTTTACCCTTTAATTTACCCTTCCTAATAATCTTCATTTCTACACTCTTCTCTAAGTCTATCACCCTTGTTTGTTCCTTTCAGGCTGCATCCATCCCTTTAGTATCTCTTATAATTCTGGTCTTTTGGTAGCATATGCTCTCAGATTTTGTTTGTCTGTGAAAACTTTAAACTCATCCTCATTTTTGAAGGACAGCTTTACCAGATACAGAATTCTTGGTTGGCAGTTTCTTTCTTTCAGTACCTTAAATACATCATACCACTTTCTTCTCACCTCCATGGTTTCTTATGACAGGTTGGCATTTAATCATATTGAGGTCCCTTGTATGTGATTCTTTGCTTTTCTCTTGCTGCTTTCAGAATCCTCTCTTTTATCTCTGATATTTCTCATTTCGAATAGTAGGTGTCCCAGAGTAGGTCTATTTGGATTTATTCTGTTTGGGTTGCATTGTCCTTCTTGGATATTGATATTTATGACTTTCATAAGGGTTGGGAAGTTTTTGGTTATTATTTCCTCAAATATTCTTTCTGCCCCTTTTCCATTCTCTTCCCCTCTGGGTTGCTGATAATGTGTATATTTGTGCATTTCACATTGTCATTCAATTCCCAGAGATTTTTTCCTTTTTTTTCTCTTTCTGTTTTCCTGACTTTTCAAATTCAGGTGTTCTGTCCTCAATATCACTACTTTTGTCTTTGATCAATTCAAATCTGCTGTTATGTGCCTCTAATGTATTTTTAATCTTATCCGTTGTGTCTTTCATTCCCATAAGCTCTGTTACTTTTCTTTGCAGTCTTTCAAATTGTTCTTTTATGCTCACCCAGTGTCTTCTTAATATCCTTTATTGCTTTATTCATATTTTCCTTCAATTCTTTGAATTGATTTAGGAGATTTGTGTGGTTATTATTGATTAGTTGTCTTAAATACTGTATCTCTTCAGGATAGTTGGTTTGTTCTTTTGCCTGGATCATTTCTTCCTGTTTCCTGGTATGGCTTGTAATTTTTTTGCTGATGTCAAGACATTTGAATATCTTGGTGAATTTACTCAGATGGTCAGTTTCCCTCTCTTGCCTCATGATTTTTTAATGGCTTTTTGATTTTTATTTCAACTTATTCTGAGTTTTTAAAATTGCCCAGCTTAAGTTATCAAAATCAAGCCAGGGATTCACCAGTGGGGTGCAGATTTTCTCCCAGGGGTTCAGGTAAAGAGAGACCTAAAAGTAGTATTTCTCCTTGCAGTTTCCCAGCCAGCCACTTTTTGCACTCATCAGCAGATCTTTCCACCAACGTATTTTTTTCAACCTCTGCTTGCTGGTGTTTCTGGTCTGGCCAGAGTCGCAATTCAAAGCAGACTCTGCTGGTCAAATTCACTCAAGAGAAACCACTCTCTGCACTCGGCTGCACCTTCCATTTTCCCAGGGAGGAAGACATCTACATCTATCCCCCTCAGTCGGCTGCAGCGCGCTCTGGAATTTATCCAGGCTGCACACCTTGATGGTGGGCACGGGGGTCCTTCCCCGCTGCCGCAGGGGTTTGGTAACTCACATTTGTTGTTCTGGGTTCTTCGTCTCTCTGTTCCTCGCTGTCCTTGGGGTTGCATAGTACTGTGCTCGTGTGCTGACCTCCGAAGTAGGTCCCTCAGACAGCTTTTGCCCTTTCTCCATTGTTTATGTGCAACAGCTGAGCCCTACCTGCCTACCCCAACACCATCTTCCTGGAATTCCTGCTTTCATGGGGTCTTCATCCTCAGTGGCAGGAAGATGAGATGGTTCTGAGCCTAGCCATGGCCTGATTCTTCCCCCTACCACCACCTTAACATACAGATTGAGGTGGCATTTGACAGGGATCTCTGTAATGAAGTTACTTTTTTTTAACAATATCAATTCAGATTTCTACTTAATAATGACTTCCTGGAATCAGCCATTTACATTTAAATATTTCAGTTTAGAAAATGTTTTTACAAACTCCCTATATAACTATCATAACCACACAGATTAGTAACTTCACCTCAAGACAAATTTCGCCTTTAACAGATGAAATTTACTTTCACAAGCCCTCTACAACTTTTCATATCCATTTAGGTATTGTTTTATTCATTCTTGCTCTCATGAAAACCAGTCATTTTATTTTAGGACAAAAAACACACTCCCTTAAACAAGCTTATGAAATTTTAGTCAACATTGACTATGAATTCACTTTCACAAACTTTTTACTTTTTTTATATCCATTTAAGTCCCATCTTACATTGCTGATTCTGTTCTGTGAAATTTAGTCATTTTACATTAGGAAAAATCTACATTTTTTTTTTTTTTTTACTTTATTTCATTAAACACAAACTTACAATTTTTATCATCTTAAAGAATCTAATAAATATAAGACTAATTTATTTTACTAGTGTCCTTATAAACCTAAGGAGATTACACTCAAGTTGAATAAAATTGAAACAATTACTGTATACACAAGAATTTTTTTTTTCTTTTCCTCCATAGGAGACTGAACTTTTTTTCCAAATATTTTAAAAATTGTGAACAACCTTGAAAGCATATTGACTACCAGGTGGAATATATTATAAATCTTTAATTTGTTTCAATCATAATTTAGAAAAACTTTTCCGTAGCTTTCAAGGACTTCTTTTTCTTACTAAAATTTGGCAATTGGATTATTGATTACTCTCATCTCAAGGCTGTTAAAAGGTTTAAACTGGGGAATTACAGGACAAACTATGCAAACCAAGGTTTACTGCGTAACATTTCCTCTGCCCTTATCATTCTTAATTTCCAGGCCTAGTGTACAGAGTTCCAAGCTAAACTTACATTTTCCTATCATATGGCACCTAGCCTTCCCCCATAGCTCTCTCAAAGAGAAGGCCCTGGGGGCTGAGGGCATTGTAGGTCAAGGAGTCTAGGAAAACCTTTTTTCTTCTTCCAATACTTTTTATATTCAGATTTCCCCATGACTTTTCCATCCCATTTGGCTTTTCTAATTTGTGGCTCTAAGATTACTTATTTACAAATATACACACATTGAACAAACGGATAGGCACAAATAAAGTGTTAGGCACGTAAACAGAAAAACACAAATTCACTAATTTGACTCATAACTTTCATTCTTTCGGCATGGTCTGTCTTAAGGTTTTCTATTATTCCACACCTCTGGTTTTTACACTTTTTAGGATTCCTCTGGGATCAGCACTGCCTGTAATACGAAGAGATTGTTCCTGGAAACACTTTTATTTAAAAATCGGAGAAAAAGTTATCTGGGCATTATTTGGTTAACAGGTTTATAGCAAGGGACATCTACTTAGGAGGCTATGGGATGCATATTTTGGCTTTAATTCGGTAGAAAGGCTCCGCCTGGGTATTGCATTCCAGGTTGCTCGACTGCCCAGCTGGCCGTGGGGCTTCCTGATTCCTTGAGAAGGTCTCGCAGCCCTTAGGGGATGGGCGAAGGCCTCGCCTTTTTGTTCTAACTCAGCTCTAGTGGACTTCAGCAGTGCCCCTTGCCCTTTGAGGTGCCAGCTTTCCTTAGCTTGGCCTCCAGGGAAAGCTGAGGGGTGTTTCTTCCTTTGTCTAGCTGTTCTGAGGCCTCTTACTGCAGTGGGGGTGGACGCCCGCCTGAGTCAGGTTGTGACTCTTGCCTTAATCGGCCTCTGTCTCACGCAGCCGTGGCCGCCTGCGCCTCCCGGGACGGCGCGCTGACCGCTGCCGCCGCGCGCTCAGAGTTTCCGCTGAACTTCACAATCCTTTGTACTGGAAACACGCTCTTTATTCCGCCCGGCGTTTCCGGGCTTCTCTGTGCTCACCGCGGTGGTTCACGACAGTCAAGCAAGCGGGCGACCCCACCCCCCGAGGAGGGAGCAGGCCGCCCGGGGACGGTCCATCTCGTGGATGCGCGCCCGGGCCCTGGCAAAGCCCGCCGACCGCGCGCGCGTCCCGGGTGTGGCAGGGAGCTGTGCAAACACCACCGTTTCCCTCTCAGCTGAGGTGGATACCTCGGATCAGAGAAACTCGGGCAAGCCCGTGTGGCGAGTAATGAGCATTTATTTAGGGGGCTTATGTGGGGCCTTCAGCCTGGGTGGCAGGAGGATGAGCTGGTTCCCAGCCTAGCCAGGCCCTAGTTCTTGTCCTCCTGGCGGGAGGAGAGAGGGCACTTCCCAGGCTCGAGGTCCGCACCCCCATCAGAGGAGGGGGTCTTTTATGGGGCATGGCTACGTGCAGCCGGGGGAGAGAGCTGCTTTCAGGGAATCTAAAGGAACAGATGCTTTTGGCAAGGCAGGACAGGTTTACTGTTACAGGGGTGATTGGGACAAGATCCCAAGCAGCAGATTAGCACCCGTTTACAAGCAGTTCCTGGGCCTTGCCTGTTTAACTGTGTAGGGATTCTCCTCCTCTTTGGAGTCGAGGAAAGAACTGGAAGGGCTGGGGGAGAAAGAGTCACATATGCTACCGCATGAATAACAGATGTTCCCAGAGAATATAGAACAAACGAAGTAGATTCGATAACATGGGGAGAGGGGGGCCTCAACTGAAACAAGACCTAAGTTTGTGTTATGAAGCGGTTTGCAAAGTGTGCTTGCACATCCTGTCTCACAGCTCCGCGGCCTAATTCTTTCTACATGGAGTCATTCGTTCAGGTAAGAATTATTACGTGTCTGCTGTCCCAGGCACTGTTCTAGGCGTCGTGGGGACAAAGCTCGCCTCCTTGTGAAGCCTCTGCCTCCTGGGAGGAGATAAACTTAAATAAGTAGTATGTTGTAAGATGATGAGGGCTAGGGAAGAAACAGGGCAGAGTCAGGAAGAAGGCAGTGCTTAAGACAGGGGGAGGGGTGTCGTTTTATGTAGGGTGGTGAGGGAAAGCCTCATTGATAAGGGGTGAATTCAGTAGAGACCCAGAGAAGTGCAGTGCCAAGTCGTGTCGTCCTGTAGTTGTGGGGAATGGAGGAGGGGATTGTTCCTGGCAGAAGGAGCAGCCAATTCAAACACTGGACTCTCAGTATATGATTGCCATATAAGAGCAATGGGAGCAAGGCTGCTGGGAATGAGGTGAGGAGACAAAGTGGAAGAATTTAAAGAGGTGGTGTCAGAGTGCCAGGGAATCAATTCATAGCCACTCAAGGCGACCAAAGCAGAACTTGTGTGTAAGAGGGACAAGCAAACCTTTAACTTGTACACAGTGGCCAGTAGGCATATGAAGGGATATTTGACCAATATATAAACCTAAGAAAGCTTTTTTTTGTTTTTGGCCTGACAAATTTAAAAGTGTGATTATATATTCATGTTGGTAAAAATATAAGAAAATGGTCCATATTGCATTCTGCTTGTGGGGAGTGAACATTTGTACAATTTTCTAACAACACCTTGTTTAGAAATTTTATATTTTAATTCTTTTTGATCTTGTCCATCTTATTTTGGAGAGTTTATTCCCATAAAATTATCAGAAAAAATTTAAAGATATATTTACAAGGAAAATTTTGACATCATTATTTATGATAAATTTTAGAAATTACTTAAATGAGTAAAATACTTTCTATTACATTCACTTAATGGTATATTAGTGTTGCCAGATTTTCTCTAGGTTCTTGGCTAAACTACAAAAAATGAATTTTAAGTGCAAGCCAGTTTGGTTAGCCCAGTAATTTATTAAGGAATGGAGAGAAGAGAAATGGGAGAAAATAACGGATTAGGGATCTCAGGTAGAGAGGAAAAGGGCTGAAAAGAGATAAAGAGGGCTGATTTATAGACTACAGTTCCCCATTACAGATTACAAATGTCCAGGTTTTACTTGCGTGCTGTTCCAGGCAGGGGAAAAAGGTAAGAGCAGGGGTCATTTGTATTTTGAACTTGCTTTTTAAACCATTAATTATTCTGCCCCTTTGCTAATGTCGGGGGAGGAGTCCCGGTTGTCTGCTGTTTTGATTGGTTATCCCACCCATCAATCCCCCCTGAAAGCCCAATGATAAGGCCCCTGGAGAATATCTGGGGCTTCTCCTGGCTTCCGGAGGAAATCTCTTTCCAAATGGGCGTTCTCGGAGGTTCTTCCAGCAGCCATCTTGTGGGGTATTGTGGCCACGTGGGTTTCTTGCCAGGTTCCAGATCTGTCTATTTATTCCCTAATCTACTAGCCTGCCTCATTAGGAAGCCATTGGTTATGGAAACAATGTATGGCAGGAACAGTTAGTTGAGACCAAAAATCTTTTTTACCTGTCCTAACAGAATACCCACGTTTTAGTTAGGCACATGGCAACCTGCAAAAAATATGTCATTCTGAGCCTGCATGGTAGTGCAGAGCTGCCCTGTGGCTAAATTCTGGTCAATGGCTTATAGGCAGAAATGGTTCCCTGAAGGAGCCATATGCTTCTTTGCCTGTTCCTCCCACTTGCAGGGGGAATGTGCGATTAATGAACGTCATGTCTGTAGAGCTGGCAGCCATCCTGAACCAAAGTGACCTTGGGGGTGACAGTCACTCACTGAGGAGCCATAGGAGAGGAAAGCCTGGGGCGAGCGCACCACAGAGCCAGATAATCAGCCCTAACCTGCCTTCTCCCAGACAGCGAAGCATGTGCTGCCGACACCACTGCTTCTTCACATCTGTTACTCACTTTAATCCTAGGTGATTATTTTTTTCAAAAAATTTAAAAGAATGTCACAAAGTTGCCTTGTATAGTGTGATTCTAAATATCTGTGAGTGTAGGAACAAAGAGAGGGAAAGAGCAAGATAGAACATAAATTACCTTGTGGAATGGGAATGCTATTTTGAAGTAATGAAAATGCCCTAGAATTGACTGAGGTGATGACAGAACAACTCTGTGATGAAAGGGACAGCCACTGAATACACACTTTGGATGGATTGTACAAAGCAAGGGACTGTATAACAGGGAATCCAGCGGTGGAAGATGGACTGTGGTTAACAGAACAAATACACGAATATTTTCTCCTGAACAATATTTAATAAATAATAATAATACAGGGTGTTAATAATCGGGTGGGTTGGGGGAAAATACACCAAATGTAAGATATGGGCTATAGTTAGTGATATTTTGACAATGCTCTTTCATTGTTTGTAACAATTGTTTCACAACAATGCAGGTGCTGGTGGTGGGGTGATGATGTATGGGAGCCCTGTATGATGATATGCATGTTTGTTTTAAAAAAAATTATCTTGTAGCGCACAGGTGATTTTCACTTTCCTTTTTATAACTCTCTTTTTAATATTTTACATAATTATTGATATTCTCAAGATTAAAACAAATTAAAGCTTTTTAATGCTTGTATAAATTAGTCTTCATCTACAGATTGAAAGCTTAAATAATGAATACACACTTGCACACATGAAGACATACATTAGTATTTTTTAATTTTATACATATTTAGATAATTTTTAAAAGTTGCTACTATGGGATAATTGGAAACTGGCCTTCATATGTCCTCATAGGGCAGCTTCTAGGTGAAATCAAATATAATTTTTCAGATATTCGAGGGCTCATAAAATATACTGTTCATACTTCATTGAAAAGTATTACTAAAATACCCTATGCACAAGTTCAAAATAAATGAAAATCCCACTTATAACTTTAAATGTGGTTGTTTTAAATCAAATATTAGCAACTTTATTTCAAATGGAGAGTAAATGGAGTAATCCTGCATGACAAAGATTTCATCCCAAGAATGTAATCACTGTTTGATATTAGGAAACCTATTAATATAGTCATATCAGTAGTTCAGACAAAAAAGATCAAACTGGGGCCCAAGAAACACTCACCCTTGAGAGAGACACAAACCATATAAAAATAGCAATGTAAATATTCATTTTATTATTACAAAAATCTAGCTTAGATCAACAATAAACATTATATTTAATGAAATGCTAGAGGCATTTCCATTAAAATAATAATTGATGCCAACTGTCATTATTTTCATTGGCTATTTACTCTAGCCATATGATTGATATAAAATTTCATGAATATGAAATAAATGCTGTGAATATTGATAAGAAGGAGGCACATCTGTGATTTGCAGATGATAGAATTTATATGTAGAATTTTCAAAAGAAAAACCAAATGAAAATGTATCTAGATTAATGAATGTTCAATTAAGTTTCTGAATGCAAATTTATATTTATTTAAGAATTATACAGGGTCTCTCATTTCCTCTTCTTTACACACACAGCAATCCATTGGAAACTATGGAGGGAAAAAATTCTCATTCAAAACAGTAACAAAATACAATACGTCTCAAAATATTTTTCTCCAGAAGTCTGAGGAAGTTATATTATTGAGAATAGAAACCTTTCCTTAAAGACATAAAAGAAGATGTGGCTTAATGGATGTATTTAAATTCCATTAAAACACTTTTTTAATTATCAGAAAGCATAACATCATTTAAAAATTTATATGGAAGCATGTATAATATGAGAATTAACTAAGGGAAGTACGAACAAGAAAGATCTAATGAAGTTTATAAAAGAACAATAATTAGCAGTGAGATGTGGCGTAAGCCCTAACAGATAAATCAATGCACTGTCATAGGAATAGTCTCTATCACCAGGCAAGGTCCCACGGCCATGTGGTCTGCTGGCCATGTGTCTGTTGTGTCTTCAGCTGCGACCCAAGTCTTCCCTTTCCCTACACTAACCTGCCTCACATATACATATACATATGCTTATACATACACATACACATGTGCATAACATATACATACATGTACACACACATATATGTGCACATACATGTATACATATGTGCGTACATATACATACACATGTACCTACAATATACATGCATGTATAGGTGTATGTATTTATATACACATGTAAAGATTAAGAGATTTCTTTTAGCAAACCTGCTCGCACAACCATGGAGATTGGCAAGTCCAAAGTCCATGGGGCAGGCCACAAGTTGGAAACTTGATGAAGTTGAATTTCCTAAGAGAAGCCAGCTGGCTGAAGTAGACATAGAAATACGTATTTCTGACTGCTGCAATGCTCTGTTCTTGCTTTAAGACCTCCATGTATTGGATGAAGAGACTTCTCTCACTGCTGAAGGCAAACTCCCTGGTTGATTGTAGATACAATCTGCCATAGATGCAATCAACTGATTAGTATTTTAAATCCATTTATGAAATGCTCTTACAGTAACAATCAGGAAAATGCTTTCTTGACCTAACAACTGGACTCCATAACTTAGCCAAGTTAACACATGAAATAAACCACCATAGGTAGAGTAGTATGCTATTTAAGTTAAAAAAAAAAGAAGCAAACACAAAAGGAAATGCAAATGAATTTCATTACTGAAAATTTGAATGTTCTACATGTCACATTACACAAAGTTAAATATCAAACAGCTAACTAAAAAATGTTTGCAGACATGTGACCATGAGCTAGAGGACTTATACAAATGGATAAGAAAATCACACAAAAAATTTTAAAACAAAATTGAAAAATAATATGGGTTAATAATTCACAAAAGGGAAGCGGGAGTGGCTCAGTGGATAGAGCTCCTGTTTACCATTTGGGAGGCCCCAGGTTCGCTTCCCGGGGCCTCCTTGTGAGGGCAGGCCAGCCCGCGCGGCCCGTGGGCTGATGCAGCAAGACCTCACAACAGGAAGCGGGTGTGGCTCAGTGGATAGAGCCCCCGTTTACCATGTGTGAGGCCCCGGGTTCACTTCCCGGGGCCTCCTTGTGAGGGCAGGCCGGCCCGCGCGGCGCAATGGGCTGATGCAGCGGGACCTCACAGCAAGAGGGAGATAAGCAGACACGGAGAGAACACACAGCGAATGGACACAGCAAGCACAAGCAGCAAGGGGGGGGGGATAAATAAA
>JAQZBX010015681.1:0-37304 GCA_029593785.1 Cabassous unicinctus | reverse complement strand
TTTTTTTTTTTTCACAGTTTATTTGATATTCTTGAAGGGAGTCCTGAATACATGTATTTCTCTACTACCTCTTCTATCACCACTAGAAGAATTTTAGAATTTGCTATGCCTACTTTATATAACCATACATCATGATGTTATCATTTTAAACAGAAGGAGCTATCAATCAATAATCATTTATTGGTCAATTGCTATGTGAATTATATTATGTAAAATACTGTGATTTCTAGAGTAGGTACCAATAGACTCTCTACTCCACAAAAAGTTAACTTATATTTGGTAAATTACATATGAATTAGCAAAAGTAAGAACAACAAACTATATAAGTACAATTCGCAAGATGAGTAATGTATTAAAGAAAAATGCACTTGGTCACATCCATTATATGAATAATTATTGAATAGATGTGTGGAAAATCACTCTGTTTTAGTCCATTTAATATTTGAATTGTATGAATAATCTATCTCTGTTTATCCTTTAATGAATTTTAAATTGCATCACCTTAATTGTTTTCATCTATGAGATTATAATTTTGCATCACTTGTATGCAATAGCTGAATCAATAACTGGATTTAAAAATATGATAAATCATGAAAGAAATTCAATTATGGAGAACTGGTGAAAGCTGTGTCCTCTGGACATTCCTGGGATATGTGGGCAGATCTTAGATGGTAAATCTATTCTAGCACTCCAATCTCTCTAAGCCTTTGGATCCCCTCATTGAAATAATACCAGGGTATATCTGACATCTCAACCTCAGTCTTTGTAGGACATCTTTGGCTCCATGCTTCATTTAGCCACCCAAACTCTCGGAGCCCTTTCTAACCCCTCATGCTGCAACTTTCAATCCAGAATCTCTCTTTAGTAGGCCCATATCAATAATATCAGCCTTGATCCTACTTTTTATTCTTTTCCCTATTATTACATGCACTTAATATCCATTCCCACACATATTGCCCTAATTTCTGTCTACATAAATTGGAAAACTCAGGTACTAATTTTACAGTATAAAATACTGGCTCATGGGTCACACTTTGATATCACCTTTAGGATATTATCGTGACTTTAGTGAAATCATGTCTGGGAGAGAAAAGGCTTGGTTAGGTGGATAAGGAGAATTATTGGAAGTCTCTTGCAAGCCAATTACCATAGGGCATTCCCTTAAATTTTCTTTCTGTTCATATGCTTTTTGAGACCTGAATCTCATCAAATTTGTAGCCAACACCTACTTTCTAGTTCATGGAATTACCCCTGACAGCAAACAAAAGACTGCTGATGGCCAATGGTATTTAAAAAATGGAAAGTACCTACAAATGCAAGTAAGACAGTCCAGTCCATCTGTCCCATAGGATCTAACCCCCTCTCAATCAGAAACAAAAATCCAAATCCTCAAGATTGAGAAATGAAAAAACATAAAAGGGGAAAGCAACTATTGATCAAAGTAGACTTATTATTTTTCTAGTAGTGGAAGAACTTGTAATATTCATATAAAGATAGTGATGACCAGATGTTCTGAGGGGAGAAAAAGGGAAAAATAAGTGTAACATTGGGCATTTTTGGGAGATTGGAATTGCTCTGCACGTTATTGCAATGTTGGATACATTATACATTTTGTCAAAACCCATAAAATTTTGTGGTGCAAAGTTTAAACTATAATGTAACTATTGACCATGGCTAATAGCAATGCTTCAATATTTGTTCATCAATTGTATCAAACATACCACAATAATGAAAGATGTTATTAATAAGGAATAATGTGACAAGGGGAGGAGGTGGCATCGATGGTAATACAGTTCATTTTTTATGTAAATCAAAATATCTATAATCTAAAACTTCTTTTAAAATAAAGAAAATTAAAATTAAAATTAAAATAATTTAAAAGCAAGCATTCCAAAAAAAATGGGCAAAAGACCTAAATAGACAGTTTTTAAAACAGGAAATACAAATGGCCAAAAAGCCCATGAAATTATGGTCAATATCACACTTTATCATGGAAATGGAAATCAAACTACAATGAGATATCCATTCACATCTTATAGTTGGTCAATATTAAAAATGGAAAACAAAAAGTGCTGGAAAGACTGTGTAGAAATATGGACAATCCTTCACTTTTGGTGCAAATGTAGAATGGTACAACCTCTGTGGAAGATCTTTATTTCTTCATAGTTCTCTGATCTTCATTCTATTCTCCGTTCCTTTCAAACTGAACAGCTTTCTTTAGCATTTCTTAATGGTTAGGTATTACTTGTGATAATATCCCTCAGCTTTTGTTAATATGGGGGTATCTTAAATTGTCCTTTATTTTTGATAGACAGTTTTGAATTTTGGCTGGTAATTTTTCTCTTTAAGCTCTTTAAATATGTTATCAGAATGCCTTTCCAAATCCATGATTATAATGAGAAATTGTCACTTAGTCTTATTGAGGAAAACTGGTACATGGTGAGTCATTACTCTTTTGCTGCATTTAGGATCCTCTTTGTCATTTGCATTTGACAGTTTCATTACAATGTGTCTTGGTGGGAATCTCTTGGAGTACATCCTATTTGGAGTCATTGGGTTTCTTGGATGTATATTGTGACAGTTATGTTCATTTGTCCACTTGGCCAGGTTATTGTTTTCAGTTGTTTGGTCAAGCAAAAACTGGCCTTATTGTCACTGTGAGGATGCTTTTGGACTTCAATCATCTGTAAGTTGAATGCATCTATGGCTGATTATACCTACAATCAACAGTTCCTTCAACAGGGAGAGTAGTCTCATTCAGGCAGCTGGAGGCTTTAAAAGAAGTGGCGATTTTAGCAGCCAGAACTGAGAATTTCATCTCTATCTCAGCCAGCCAATTTTTCCTGGGGTAGTCATACAAAACTTTATTGAAGTTCAATAGCTTGTAGCTTGTCTTATTGAATTTGAACTTGCCCATCCCAATAGTGATGTGAGGCAATTATATATATATATATATATATATATATATGGATATATTTATATAAAAACTGGAATAATACATATATAATCATATCTTTTGCCAATTTGGGGAAATTGTTAGCAATCAGACTTTATTTCTTCAAATATTCTTTCTGCCACTTATCCATTTTCTTCTACTGCTGGGTCCCCCACAATGTGTATGTTGGTATGCTTCATGTTGTCCTATCTTTTCCATAGGCTATTCTCCCTTTTTTCAGTCTTTTTTTCTTTCTACTCTTCAGACAGTGTAATTGCAATAGTCTTTTCTTCCTAGCCTGCTGATTCCTTCTTCCTCTTCAAATCTACTATTCAAACCCTGTTGTATAGTTTATCTATTAATGTTTTTCATCAGCTAAAATTCTGTTTGCCTCATATTTAAAATTTAAAATTCCTCCTTTTGTTCATGCACAATGTTCTCAATTTTACTTATTTATCTATACATTTTTCCTTAGTTCATTTTAACTTATTTAGGAGAGTTGTTTGACAATCTTTGATCAATTTCCAATGTCTGTGATTCCCCATTGTTTTCATTTTCTTTGAATGGGCCACACTTTCCTTTTCCTTTGTGTGTCTTGTAATATCTTCTTGATTTCTGGGCATTTGAATATTTTGATATGCTACCTCTTTGATTTGCTCTGTGTAAGGATTGCCTTCAACATATATCCCAGTTTACAATGAACCTATAGATTATACCATATTCAATTGTGAGATTCTTGTCAGGTCTTTCTGAGCATACACCTTGCTGGGCCTTGCATGGTAGCTCTCAGGAATGCCCCAGTAAGGACAACTGTTTCCCCTACAAAATGAGAGTTGTTCTCCCTAGCATCTTCTTCCAGGATGATAAACTGTGATTTTTGTCTCAATCAGAGTCTTTCTTCCAAGGCAACTGTGGTCACCTCAACTCTTCTTCACTCTTCTATTCCACCTCCCTACACTGGATCCACTCCACAACTTTACTTTATCATTGTGGCTCACTTGTACTTCACCACTCTGCTCTCCTATTCAAAGTCACTGCTCTGTCAGAGGTAAATTCCAGGATAGGAAACCCAGAAAATTTTCCTGAATCAATCATGAACAAGGCTAATTGTGTCTGATATACAAAGACAGACAATATATATATATATTGGAACAATAATCAGGCTCCAGGGGCCTACATTTGAAGATACTTGTGTATCAAGCTGATTTTTTTTTTAAATTTCAGTGTTCAATGATTTGTTTTCTAGTCTTGATAATCTTCTGCCATTTTTGGCTGGCTGGGTACTTGGGGCCACTAGAACATATAGATGTTTGTGATGCAATAATAATCAATTGTTCAATCACCATTCAAAGCAGAAACTTTCAGAAGCTATCCACCCTCTTCCCCCAAGACAAGACTAATATCTTAAGCCTTATGGAAATCTGGAAAAGGTCAATTCAATCAACTTCAATAGTAAGATGCTTTTGTGGTCACAAGCATGGTGAGCTCAGTTAAGGTTTGAACAGGGACAGACCATGAGCAGGAACATGTATAAGTTGCTATTACTAGCCTGATCACTTCTTGGCCATCAAATAGTTACTTAAAGATATGGAGCAGAACCATGTAAAAAAATTGGATAATTATCTTCCCATTATTTTTCTTCACTTTGAAATCCCGGCATCATTCTGATCATTTGATTATGCATATCCAACTGTTAATAAGTATAAAATCCCTTCAATTCATTCCAAAATGGATCCATTTTGTAGTCATCTCCCTTACAACTGCAAAAGCAGTGATTCCCATTGCCTCCCAAAATTAGGAAAGGAGCATCCATGAATGGGAAAATGACAGGTGATGGCAAAAATTAGACTGAGGTTTCCCCAGGAGAAGCACCAAACTCGAACCAATAGTCAACAAACGTGACTGGAGATTCTGTGTTAAGCAAGATTGTCCTGCTGATTGAGTAGAAGAATGATTTTATGGAAATAAAAATTATTATCTTGCAATTATTTGTAGTTAAAAGGCATTTAAAAATTTCCATTTCTATTTAGATGTACATGGTCTTGTTATGACTACCTGTGAGTGCCATTACTTAAGTTGAAATTTTGACTTCACATCACCCAAAGGACAAGGGACATCCGCATATATGAGGACTGGATGTAAGACTACATTTCTGATTTGAAGCAACACAGCTCACAGCCTACATTGTGCCCTATGGTCTTGCCTTTATAGAATCCACACAGCATGGCTTTCAGTGCAGTGATAGACCCTATTATTTGTTATATTTCCAACCCATGTTTTAACATTTTACCTGCCCTGTTTTGCTACCAACCATTTGTAAATAATAAGTATATATGGATTATTGGTGAATACACATCCTATGTAAGAGAAAATATTCTGAGCAAGGATTCAGAAGAATAAAAGAATCTGGATAACATAAGTAAACTGCAAGTAATTTTCTATTGTTGGAAATAGTGCAAAACCTGGATAGGTGTAAGACGATGGAGTGATAGAAAAGTAGCAGTGGGATTGAAGGAGAAATGTTAGCTTAGAAGCAAGGAGTCCAGGATTCAGTTATGAAATAGTGAGGGAGGGAGGGGGAAGTTATGGATCTGCAATGTGTAAAAGAGGTTGAATTAGTAGGGCTTCTTATTCTATTCGATGTAGGAATGAGGATAAAGAGAATCCTAGGAAAACACCCAACTTTTTCTCTTAGATTAATGTGTAAAGGAATGAAATGAGAGAGAAGAGAGATGAGGAAAGGTCTTTCAAAGAGTACAAGTGTTGCTAAGGAGCATAGGAAGGAGAATATAGAAGGGGTTTCTTTGGGCAGATTTGAACACCTGAGTTAGGTGATCCAGAAGAAATACAAGTTTGATATCAGGGTATGTATGGAAGAAGATCTTGCTGGAATTCACTCTGTTTGGGGGCATTGTTTGTTACTTATGGAAAGAATAGTCAGGTTAGCTGTTTTATTCAATAACTTGTTACTCTCTAAATGAATTACAAATGAATCCATCTATTTTATAGTCTTTGTATGTTGATGGCTGTTGGTTTCTGCTGTGGAGAGGTGTAGAGCAGGGCTTTATACATTGCTGTACCAGACTTGTCACCCTGACAGCAGCTCATATCCAAATCATGTGCATTTCTGATGCCAAGGGCATCCTGGAAAGGCTGTGTGACTATTCTCTCCCACGGGTTGGTCACTTTGTCATTAAGGGCCTTCTCTAAGGCCTGGAACAGATTCTGAATGGTACCATGGCACCTGATGTTGCATAGATTCTTTTGAAATGTGTCCCTAATATTTAAGATGTCATAAATGAATGGTTGAGTTTGGAGAGCTGGAATATTGGGAATTCCCACTCTCACAGCTTCTGGAGAGTTTTCTGGATATTTTCTTGGTTATCCCCTTGTAGCTGACCCTCACTGAGGGTGTGCAAGCTGAGGTCCCTGTCCAGATATTATAGAACCTCTTTTCCATGCCCTTGATAGTAGGTGAGTGCCAGCAATCATGGTGTGCACTTCAGATGCATTGATGCGATATTAAACAAGTCATACTGGATGAATTGCATTTCCAGCAGACATTTCTCCCAGCTTTGTGGGGCAGCCCCCTTGATAGACAGGTCCCACAGGACAACTTTTTGAAAGTAGGAAGATGAGCAGAAGGTGGTGATGTGGTGGTTCTCACCACCCTATTAGGATCTGAGTCTTCCTTCTCATGTGCAATGTCCCATAGTGCATTGATGAAGGTTGATATGCATTTACCAGAGTCCCACATCACACCAAAGTGCACGAGTCTTCAGGATGTTCTCAGATTCCCTATGATCACAGAGACCCTATCTGGCCATTTGCCATCAGCCCAGTACTTCTCAATTCTCAAAGCTTCTTTCTCAGATGAAATGCTCCAGTCTAATGGTATGGCACAATAAATGAGAAGGATATAGATAGTGGACTGTGAGGGGACAGTGAGGACTCTAACATGTTTTTAAGAAGTGAGGTGCCTAAAGAAGTAGAAAGAGCAGGGGGTTAGCATGGCTGAGCACACAGGGAAACATAGGAGTCACCTGAATTAGCATTTCAAGTCTGGGGTTTAGATCTACAACCATGCATACAGTAAAAATATTTGAATTTGAAACAAAGCAAGTGTTAGGAAAACAGCAATACAGTGCCTCAATATTCACCCTATTACCCAGAAATTCAACTCCTAGGTAAAATCCCAAGAAAATGCAAATATCTCCACATATATACTTGTAAGTAAATGTTCATAGTATCATTATATACAATAACCAAAAGTGGAAATAACACAAATATCCATCACATGATGGATGGATAAATAAAATGTGGTATATCAGAACAATGTAATATTGCTTGCCAATAAGAAGGAAAGAAGGACTGATACATGCTATAACATGGATGGTTTTTGAAAAAATTATGGTAAGTGAAAGAAACCTGCCACAACGGAGTATGTATTGTAATGTTCCATGTATGTGAAATGTCTGGAATAGGCAATTCCTTCAAGACAGAAAGTTGGTTAGTTGATGCCTGGTGCTTTCAATGGGACTGGCAAAAGTATAATGGTGTCTTTTTTAGCTAATGTAATATTCTACGTTTGTTTGTGGTTTTGGTTGCATAACTATGAATATTCTAAAAGCCATGGAATTTTCTACCTAAAATTTAAGGTTGCGAACTATATCTCAGTAATGTAGTAAGATTAAAATGTAGCAAAAATGCTCATTCAGGCATGTGCATGTTTTTGAGTGTTTGGGGAACAATCCATGAGAAATGGTCTGTGGCTGCTGTAGAATCCATCAGCACTCAAATCTGAACAGGGGATATGAGTGGACTAGAGCAGCACCATGTGAGGGCCAGCCTTCACCCTTGAACTGGCTGAGCAGCTGTTTCTAAGCAAGCAAACTGGATGAGCAGGACAGCCATTTGAAATGCACTGAAGACCAGGACTGTGTTTCTGCAAATGTTTCATACTAAAATATATATTTTTGAGTACCTAAAATTCCTCACTGTGCTTTTCTTTCTGAGTATAGAATAATTTAAAATGTCTCCTTATTTCTCAAATTTTAGATGAATTTTACCAGTGACTGCCATATCTAAGAAATACCTGACCCTTATCTCCTTCAACTTTCAAGTTGCATGAGTCTTCTAATTAAACTTCCATTGATTTTTACATTAGCACTTATATTAGTACATTAGTATAATTGTTATTGTTATCATTAATATAAATATTAAAGCTCCTTGTAAATGTAGTATTCTCTTGTTGACCAAATCCTTCTGATGAGATTTAAAGCACTGGTGAAATAGAGTTGTGAAAGAGGATTAGTTGAGATTATCTACTGGATTTATTTCAGTTTGTCGCCTGGTTGGTGGGCTTTTACAATCACACATGTTACTGAGGCAGCCTAGTTAGGTAATGGGAAGATGAATCCAATATCTGCTGAATAAGGGGAGTGATTGGAGATCAAGATTTAAGCTGATTACTAAACCTCTCTCCTGTAAAATAAAGAACCTCCTCATCTGCAAGCAATTAAGATTAAAAAGTTCATAAAAATAGCTTCCATCAGAACGTTCTCTATGCTAAGGGTGTAAAATCCTGTCCTGTTTTAATCTGTGCTTAACTTTGTGTTTAACTTTTAAATATATGTTTCATCTACTTGTGCCTAGGAAATCATATTTGGGGTTTGCCTGTTACCTGGTAACCTAAAAATGAGTCTTTAACGGTCAATACTGTCTTCCCTTTGGATTGAATGTAAAAGAGAAATTCATGAAACTAGTTAAACTCCTAGAAAAACAGAAGATCTTAGCAAAATTATTACTAACAAAAATCATTTTAGTTGCTTAGATAATAAACAATTTGCCCAATTTGTGTTAAATTAAAAAAATACTAGAAATTATAACTAATAGTTAACATCAATATATAGATAATTTTATATGATAAAACAGCAGGATAATATCTGAAATTGCTATAACAGGGTGGATTTAGCTATATTAATGGTAGTTATAAACTGAACATACCTATGACTAGAACATACCATAGTAAAGAAATTCTAAACTGAGTTTGCCTTTGCTGATGGTTGTTTCTGGGCTAGCTTCATTTTTGTGATCATAAATACTCTATTCTCCAGTTTGTAGCCTGGAATCCTCTGCTCCCTGTGGCTCAGGGGAAGACAAACTTGAGACCCCACTTTCTCCTGTCGTTCCACTAACCCTGCTTCCTCTCATGATTCCAAGTGTGGCCTAAATTGCTACCTGGTGGTATTCTCTACCTTCGGGGCTGAATATCCACTCATCCAGTCCACTGACTACTGGAGTCCTGTTATTTCTGAGGACAGGGGAGTGTGAGAGGCCTCCCACCTTGAAAGCTGGGGTTCCAAAAAGTGGCAATTCATGAGAGAAGCCAATTTCCCTGAGGCTTCAATGACCTCAGTATGTATATACTGGAGTTAGTGTTTTCCATCCAAGGTCTGCAAAAGAAAAGATGTAGAATAGGCAAAGTTCTGAAGTAAAGGAACATTGTATTTTAAAGAATTGGAGACCGATTGGTTATAAGTCAATACTAAAGAACAAATTTCTTGTTCAAAATTGCATGGTAACAGTGCATATTTATTTAAAAAATAGGTTTCAATGGGATCATTTCAATGTTATCTATGGTTAAACTAATTTTGTAAAGAGAAGGAACATTATAAGTAACAGTGAGCTGTGTATTCCTGTGTCTAACTCTTTTTGTGTCTGTCTATTTGTTCAGTATATATCTTCCTACATTGGGATGATAATATCAAATCAACAAAAAACATTCTTGAAAGAGCTCTATTCAAATTACAAAATTAAATAAAATCTCTTTGACCTACCTAGCTCCCAGGTCCTTCTCTTTGCAAGAACTATAGGGGGAAGGACAAGGTGTGACAGATTAAAATTTATCTTCTAGGCAGGGAAATTAAAATTCAGTTTGTCCTTTAATTTACCAATTTAAACTTTTTAACAGACTTAGAATAAGTGTCATTGATAGTCCTATTACCAAATTTCAATAAGTAAAGGAAAAGTCCTGAAAGCTATGGAAATATCTTTTAAAACAAAGGAAACAATTATAATTATTCAAGAACCTAGCAGTCACTATGCTTTTAAGATTATTCACAATTTCATCTACCTTGGATGTAATCTCCTTAGTTTTATAGGATACTAATAAGCAAATCAGAATTATATGTATTAAATGTTTAAGTTGATGAACGTTACAAGTTCCTGTCTACTGAAACTGAGTTAAAGAAAGAAATGTAGATCTTCCTTCTCTTAAATGGATAATTTCATTGGTTATTAATTGTAACTTAATAAGGTTATTTTAAGATAAATGACCAGTTTATGTGGTTCTGGTTAATTATAAGGAGTTTGTAAAAGCATCTTCTAAATTGAGGAATTTAAATGGCTAATTGCATGAAGCAATTATTAATAAGAAATGTAAATTGATATTAATAACAAAAAGTAACTTCAAAAAGGAAAACCTGTCAGAGGCCACCTCAATCTGCATAGTAAAGTGATGCTAAAGAAAGATAACCTTGATTCCTTTGGGATTCTTAGAATTTCATAAAATAATGAAAAAAGTAGTTTTTTCTTTGCTGCTAAAATAAAATACCTGTTAATTAATGTAATCATATTCAAGGTAAGGGTATTGAAGTAAAAAGCAAATACTAAAATAGTTAAGTTCATTTGATGTTATACATTGCATTGGAAGTGTTTAGAAAGAGAATAAAGATTAAACGAAATAGTCTTCAGTATTGTCAAACTCTCTTGTACATTCAAAACATGCATTTAGTACACTGCATATTACCTCTGCCTTTGAGATATTGGTTAGGTAGTTCACTGACCCCTAAAACAATAACAGTATCCACTACATTTCTTGTTATGCTCCTGAAGTGTATTGAAAGGAAATTGCAGTTTCAGACTCATGCAGCAGCTGGTGATGGCTTGATATGGCCAGATGTACAATGGATATTGAGTCCAGACCGGCACTGTTTCATAGTGCCAAAGGGTGATATGCACCAGGCTGGTAGAATGCTGGAGCCTACTTTCCTATCTTTTCTTGAGGGTCAATGGTGCTGCAGCATGCTGACTGTGTGAATGGCATACCAAATGGAGCAACAATTTCAAGAATACTGTGAGAAGAACTTAAACCAAAACAACTGGCATTATGGCCTGCTCCCATGGAGAGATAACATGTATGGCATTGCACACCTAGAGCTTAGATCTGTTTACCACAACATGGTTTGCTATTCTTAAATTAAAGGTTACCTTTTTCTGCATTCCACTCAACCCAGACTCGTGATTCTTCTTTTCCTTTTAAGTGGTAGGAGTCTAACATTAAACTCCATACCAGCTTACATGGACCATGTTGCTACAAGGATTCTGGGACAGCTCCCATATTTTTCGGAATGCCTTAGCTCAGGACCTAGCTGATCTTCACTTGACTCAGAGGTCCCTCCTAAAATATGTGGATGATATGTTGCTTTGCAGTCTAACAAAGGAAATTTCTGATCCAACACCATTTTAGTCCTTAGTTTCCTACCTGATAATGGCTACAAAATATCAGCATCCAAGGCACAAATCTTTCAGCAGAAATACTATTTATGGTTTCTTCTCAACCAAGGGGAAAGGTCTCTCTCCAGACAGAGTTCAAGCTGTCACTAGTATTCCCCAGCCTCAAACAGAAAAACAACTGCATGCTTTCCTAGGAATGGCTGGTTACTGTAGACACTGGATACCCAGGCTTAGTGAAATAGACTGGTCATTTTACAGTGCTATTGCAGAGGGTGATAACCATGACTTAGAATGGGGAACAAACCAAGAACTTGCCTTCCATGCCTTAAAACAGCCTTTTACTAGCCTTCCACCCTTAAGAATTCCTAACTTAAACAAGCCTTTCTTTCTAAATGTAACTGAGAGGAAAGGAGTCTCTCTAGGAGTGTTAGTCCAGAAATTGGGTGAAATTTCTCAACCAATAGCTTATTTCTTGAAACCTCTGGATAACACAGCACAATGATGGCCACCCTGCCTGAGAGAAGTGGGGGCAATTGCCCTTTTATTTGAGAAAGCCACGAAATTAACTTGGGGCAACCACTCTCAGTCTTCACTCCACATCAGGTTAAAGACATGCTTGAGGCCAGGGATCACCAATGGCTTACAGGTAGCTGGTTGATTAAATAACAAACTCAATTCAGACCCTGAACCCAGACACCCTGCTACTGGCAGAGGACCCAACATTAGTTCCTGAGGGGTCCTTCTCCATTCCTGCCTTGAGTCTTCACCAAAACTTCTCAAGCAGGCCAGATTTAAAGGATAAGTCACAGCACAAACCCATGTCTCCCTCCTAGTCTTTGTTCCTTAACCTGTCCCACTCAGAAACTGAGGAGGACTGGCAGACCCACATGCCATTCTGCCAGGGGCAAGCATTTTCCTACCAGAAGTGAAACAGCAAATGAGGCAGATAGGGTCCCACTTCAGCTTAGGCCCTTTGAGATGTTCTATGGGCAACCTTTCCTCACCCAGGATCTGGGAACCAGGTTCTGATCAAAACCTGGCAGGAGAACAGACCTCACTCTCAATTAGAGACAAAATGGAATGGACCTTATATTGTGGTTTTAATGACTCCTACAGCTGTTAAAGTTAAAGGAATTGCCAGCAGGATGCACTTATCCTGAGTGAACCCAGCATCCCAAGCAAGTGCCAGCTCACCAGAAACACCTGACTGGATATATGAGTGCCAGCCTTTGGAGAGCCTGACATGTCTCTTCAAGACACAAAACTAAGTAGTGTCTGGATCAAACCCAGTTTCCTCTAACTCTAGCCCAAATACATATCAATACATGGATGGCAAGCCAGACACCCCTTAAGAAATCTTGTCTATTTCCATTTCCTGTATTTTCTCCCTATACAGTAACTAAAAGGGCTATGCCTTTTCTCATCCCCCTCTTAGCTGTTTTAAATATAACCAACACTGTGGAAACTGGGGTTAACAGTTTATGTCAAACCCAATTGGTCTTCTGCAATCTCTCTCAGAGCTAATTACCAGCATAGAAGAAACTAACCATGCCTTAGGAGTTCTAAGACAGCAAACAGAATTTCTTGCCATTGTGGTGCTGCAAAATAGCAGGACACAGCTAATATGCTAACTGCAGCACAGGGAGGAACCTGTGTGTTCCTTAAGGAGAAATGCTTTCTCCATGTAAATCATTCTGAAATAGTACGAAACAGCATTCAAAACCTACAAGATGAAGCCCATCAACTTTGAGAGGATGCTGCCTTTGAAGGAAAATGACCTTTCCTACTCTTATGGTCCAGTATCCCTTTAGTAGGACCATGTATCTTGAAAATTATAATTAAGTTTATTTCTTCCAGAATCAATGCCTTGTTAAACATGTGGGGATTTCATTCAGCTCCACCCAATGTGATAATCTTCCCCCAAACATGATGGAGTAGCCAGAGTGTTTTACACCTTTTCAGACAGCGTGTACTGCCCCTAACCAGCAGGAAGTAATTACAGAAGAGTGACCATCATCCTTCAGCATTCCCTTAAGATTTAGTGTGTAAACTCTCTGAGGGGGGAGTTGGGGGGGCTCATTTAGGGAATGGGAAAAGAAATTTAATACCTGGTAGAAAAACATGGCTGTGAAACACATAGCTATGGAACCCCACCTGGAAACCCCCTGAGGGAGAGATCCCACCAAGTCTGCTGGAAAAACCCCACAGGAATCCTCCATTTGGAATGGGATTTCACCCAGGGTCAAGGAAAAGCCCTGGATACTCTCAAGGGGCCTTATCATTGGGCCTCCAGGGGGAATTGACTGGATGTGTTAATCAAAACAGTAATCAGGTGGGATACCTCCTCCAAACACTAGCAAGAGGAGGAATAATTAATGGTTTAAAAAGCAAGCACACAAGCTAAATCTCTCTCTTTGCCTGGAGCAGTTCACAAATACACTTTGTGTCCTGTGATCTGATATTTTGTCCCATTTCTATTCTCTTCTCTCATTTTCTTAATAAACTACTGGCCTAAATAAATTAATATCTTCTTAAATTCCTTTATGTAAAGTAGCCAAGGACCTAGAAGAATCCAGTTATATTACCAGAGACCACTGTGATATTTTCCTTAAAAATCCTTACCCTATTCTATGTGTGTGAACACAAATTTAACAAAAATTCAGGACAACCTTTTAGGCTATGAAATTTTCAGGGTGCACTCACAGAGCCCTCACTGTTCTGAAAGGGGTCAGCCAGGCCCACCTATGTTTTCATATGGAGCTTCTGTAGACTCCATTCACACACTGAATTGTCTTGCTTTCTATCCCAGCATAACTGATATCCTGTCTATGGGACAAATTTCACAGTCAATTGAAAATTCTGTGATGCACCCTTTTGTTCTCTACTATGCAACTCACCCCATGATAAAAAAAAAAAATCCACTTATTTGCAAAACAATGGAAATTCCTAAAATGTGCCTTGCTTCTCAAAGTTCTTGTTTTTGATGAAGATAGAGTCTTACAGTTAAGAAACAAGCCCCAGATTATACAGCTATGAGTGAGGGATCAGAGATTTGAACCCAGGAGTGTGATTCCATGGTTGTCTGGGTTGGAGATGAGAACAATCTTGCTTGATACAGAATCTCCAGGCCCATGTGTTGACTATGACTGCATGCTCAGGTGATTCTCCTGGGGATGTCTCAGGCCAAATTTTGGCATCAGCTGTCATTTCCCCATCCATGGATGTCCCTTCCTTAATTGAGGGAAAGAATGGAAACCACTGCCTTTGACAATTTTCAGGGAAATGACTACAAAGTGAATCTGTTGTGGCAGAAAAAAAAAAAAAACTTAGATGATGAGAAACTCAAGGGTGCCCCCAGAGAGATGGAAGAACAAAGTTTTGATTACACGTAAGCCTAGAGGAGAATCCCATCTCCAATTCTGAGCCCTAAGTTTTCTCTTTCATGAGTTTATATAGGGACTTTGTGCAGGCAAATTCCTAAGCAAGTGGGCAGGTGGGGTTTGCAAAAGCAGAAACTGTGAGTTTATCTTACCTTCCTCAGGGAGAGGGCCTGGCGGAGGAAAGGAGTCATTATCTACTTAAAGTTGTAAATTCTAGTTGAAAGGGGCAGGCAGGGAAGTGCTTATCTTCCTAAATTGTGGATTCCAGGGAGAAAGGGAGGAGGGGTACTTATTTTACTAAGACTGTGGGTTTCTGCTGAGGGGGGTTAGGGCTGCAACACTTTCTTCATCATTCCTCCCTTTGATGCCCTTATAATTCTTTATGGGGCATCATCTGCCAACATGGAAATTTTTCTATAGTGCCCAAGGGCTGATACTTAACATGAGGCATTACTTGGTGTTTTAAAGAGTTTAGGTGGGAAGTGATGTATTGTGTTAGGTACTGTATAATGCATGGCCCAAAAGTTAAGAGAAAGAAGACTGAGGCTATTACTGGCATGAATGGCAAAATCCAGGAAAGGAGATAATGGAAGTAGTTCCCATTGGCAGATGCCTGGTATGCATGGTTTAAGAGGTCTTTGGCTTGTTCTTTTAGCAGGGCTATCTTGTCCCTAACTATCCCTGAGGAATTTGCATAGAAACAGCATTCTTTCCCCAGGGCCTGGCAGATTCCCCCTGAACCTGTGGTGCGCAAGTTTAATCCTCATCTGTTTTGTAAAACTACTTCTGCCAATGAGTGTATATGGTCTTGCAACCCTTTGAGAGCCCCCGATATTTCTTTGAGGTCATTTGATGTTTTCCATGCTAGGGTTTGTAAGCCCTCCTGACCAACTGCAAGTGAAGCCCTTGCTACTGCTGCACTTCAGACTCCTCCTAGTCCTAAGAGTAGGGGAATTGCCTGTATTGCTCATTTGGCTTGGGAGAGCTCTCCAGGCAATTCTTCTCCATACACGGAGAATGATGGTACTGGCCAAGCCAGGTAACAGATACCCTGACCATCCTGGGGTAGGCACTGGTAGGTGTTGGTGCCACAGACTCAGATGGTGGAGTTTGCAGTACATCAGTAAGACACATTGAGTTGGCAGGTGGTATCACAGTTAGCCTTTCCAAGAGGGAGGACAGTTGAAGGGGAGCTGGTAGTTACGTTTTTAAAGTTAGCCAGTTTTCCTGGGGTTTCAGTCATGTGGACTGGGAGAGGCTTGGTTCCTGCCAAGGAGCTGTCATGGGTCAGGAAGGTTATGTTCCACGGGACAGGTATGGGGAAGATGGTTAGACTTGAGGAATTACATAGCCAGCAGCATGCAGCTATGTTGGGCTGGGATTTATTTAGGAGTTGGTGGAAATTTCCAAACTGGTTCAAAAAGATGTTGTGGGGGCTGTTCTAGCTTTGGCTTTTGGGGTCTGGGCAGCTTCACTGATATTTTTAACCAGGGTTCTCTCTGGGTGGTGGGTTACCATGATCAGTTGGACTAGTATGAGGTACCCCAGGTCTGGCCCCACAGGATTGTATATTCCAATTCCTAGTTTTAGTCCTGTTTGGGCTCTTAAAAAAGTATTTTCTGATCTGGTGGTTATGTTTAATAAAGTGAGTTTCACAGGGTTGCTGATTCCTAATTTACAGTCTGCTGGACCGGGAACCTTCTGCAGGATATATGGGGAAGTTGGGGCTCCCGCCCAGGTGGCATCAACTACTAGGCCCAAGAGTGGCAGAAGTGCCTGTTGTTGGAGGGCCCTTGGCATAAGTATTTGTTGTAGGTACTACAGATGTGGTCCAGATTACTCCCCCAGGGGAAAGGTAACATCATTTCTTATTGCTCTGCAAGCATAGAACACTGCAGAAGCTGAGGTTATCCCTTCGTGAAAAGGGGTTTGAGGCATTCAGCACAGTTTGGTTATCCCAGGTCTGGCTGATCTGTAACTGCCATTGGTTTTGGGGGTGGGTATTGGCTCTTAGGGAGGGGGCAAGGAAGAAAAGGATAAGCAAGGCAAGGCACAGAAACATTCTATTATACACCAATAAGCTATTGCAATTAAAGCTCTATTCGCTATAGTCCAGTCTGCAGGAGCTACTGCAGTTAGTCCAACTCTGAATACCAGGCTGAGTAGACCATATAAGCACAGGATCCACCAGGAGCAGGGATCCATTCAGCAGGCATTTGATGAGGTCAGTGTTTGAGGATCCTGGGTGACTTGCACTCTCAAGGAGTGGCTGGGTACAGTTTGGGTTGTCCACCTGTCCTGTCCTTTATTGGGGTATGCTTTCTTGACCCTGGAAAGATGAATCTGAGGGATGATTCCTCAACTTTAAGAGCAGTAGGAGTTACAAGGATCACTATGTGGAGCTGTCCAGGAAGGCTGAAGAGGTTCTTTTTTCCAGTCTTTGACCTAGACTAGGTCCCCTGGCCAGTGGGGGTGCACGAAGTGTCCCAGTGGGATGAGGTTTCAGTACAAGACAGTTTTATGTATTTGGGCTAAAGTTTTCCCTAGCTGCTGGAGGATGGAATCTTGGCTAGCCTCCCCCAGGAGCTGGAGATTTCATTTGAAGACCTGGATAATTGAGGGTGGCCATCCAAATAGAATTTCAAAGGATGAATAGCCTGTGGGTCATGGGGTACACCTAACTCAAAGGAAGGTTAAGGGAAGTAAGTCTACCCAGGGGAAACCAGTTTCTTGGCAGAATTTGGCTAGGGTGGCTTTGAGGCTTTGATTCATGCATTCAACTTTCTCTGAATCTCAGGCCTGTAAGAGGTATGGAGTTTTTCACTTGATCCCTAACATTTTTGCCAGTTCTTGGAGTACGGCAGCCACGAAGGCTGGGCCATTGTTGCTTCCAATAGAGAGAGGCAGTCCATGTTGGGGAATGATTTCTCTGAGTAAAGCCTTAGTCACTTCTTTTGTCTTTTCCGTGCAAGTGGGGAAAGCTCCAACCCAACCTGAAAAGGTGCATATCATCACTAACAGGTATTTGTACCCCCGAATTTGTTTCACTTCTGTGAAGTCTGCTGTGAGATCTTCAAAAGGGGCTTCCCCATGTACTGGATGCCGGCTGGAGCTCAGGGGCCCTGCAGAGGGTTGTTTTTGGCACAGTCTTGCCACTGGCTGCTGATGGTGGCACAGAGGGAAGCCAGTCGGGCTATGTAGTAGTATCTCCCAAGTAAGGCTTCCAGCACAGTTTTCCCTAGGTGGGTGAGTTGCTGGTAGTGCTGGATGAGGGCATGGGTGGCTCCTTTCAGGACAAAAATCTGGTTATCCAGAAGCAGCCAAGTTCCTTCAGGGGTTTGGCTTCACCCTTCTCCCTTGGCCCATTCCTACTCTTCCCAGGTATAGCTTAGTTGATAAGTTTCTTGCCCTAAGAGAGACAGCTGTGGTCTCGATTCCAGGACTCGTATTCCAGGAGCTCTTTCAGCCACTTGCCAAGCTGCTTTGTTGGCTAGCCTGTTTCCTTGAGTGGCAATATCCATTCCTTTTTGATGTCCCTGGTAGTGGATGATGGTGACTCTGTCTGGTTTCCATATTGCTTCTAATAGTTGAAGGATTTCTTCTTTGTTTTTAATTTCCTTTCCCTCTGCAGTTAGGAGGCCCCTCTCTTTATAAATTGCTCCATAAATATGAATGGTAGTGAATGCATACTTAGAGTCAGTGTAAATGATTACTGTCTGCCTGGTGGCTAACTGCAGGGCTCAGATGAGTGCCCAGAGTTCTGCCTGTTGTGCAGACCATCCTCAGGGTAGAATGCTGCTTCCACTACCTGTTCAGCAGTGGTGACTGCATATCCAGCAAGCTTTTCCCCATTTTTAACAAGACTGCTCCCATCTATAAATAGTGTCTGATCCAGGGAAGGGCGTGATTTGTCTTGGAGGTCAGGGTGACTGGAATAAACTTCCTTGGTCACTTCAACACTATCGTGTTCAGGGATCCCTTCCTCAAGTGGCAGGGTTTAGACTGCACATCATTTCTGTTGTTACTCTAGGGTTTTGACAGAATAAACCTTGGTAATGTGCAAGCCAGGGGTTAGATATCCACCGGTGCCCATGTGAGTTCATCAGGGCAGTGACCACATGTGGCACCATGATACGAATAGCCTGTCCAAGGGTTAATTTGTTGGCTTCTTTGAAGAGTGTCATGGTTGCTGCTAGGGCTTTCAGGCCACGTGGCCTCCCAGCAGCTACAGGGCTCAGTTGCTTGGAGAGGTAGGTGATGGGCCTCTGCCAGGGACCAACTGTTTGGGTGAAGACTCCCATAGCTACCTTGTTCTTTTCATACACAAACAGATTGAAGCTTTGAGTTACATCCGGGAGCTGCAAGGCAGGGGCTCAACCGTGTTGTCTTCTGATGTCTTGAAAGGCCCTCCATTGAGATTTTCCCCAGATAAGGGACTCGTTTTCTGGAGCCATCAGAACTTTGTAAGGGGGTTTGGCTGTGGCTGCAAACCCAGGAATCCAGATGCGACAGAATCCTGCAGCCCTGAGGAACTCACAAAGTTTTCTTTTTGAGGTGGGGTTAGGCATGGTGCACATTACTTTCTTTCATTCTGGCTCAAGCATCTGGTGCCCTTTTGTGATGCTGAACGCCATGTACTTGATGTGCAGTTTAGAGATTTGGACTTTTCTCCAAGACACTTTGTACCCAGTCTGTGTTAGAAGTTGTAGGATAGTCTGGGTCCCTCTTCAGGAGTCCTCTTCCATCTCACTGGCAAGTAGGAGGTCATCTACATATTGTAAGAAGGCATACCTGCAGTCCTCCTGGGGGTAGGTGCCCAGATCTGCTGCCAAGTTTCCCCAAAAAGGGTAGGGAAGTATTTGAAGCATTGTGGGAGCCAAGTCCAGGTTAACTGAGTTTTCTGCTGGTTTCTGGGATCTTCCCACTGAAAGACAATCAGAAGCTGGCTTGTGTGTGGGGGCAGCCACAGGCAGAAGAAGGCATCTTTCAGGTACAAGCAAGTGAACCAGGTGGCTTCAGGTAGCAGCTGTCTTAGCAAAGGGTACGGGTTGGGAACAACCCGATATAAGGTGAGAGTGGCATTTTTGATGGCTCATAGATCCTGGACTGGTAGATATCCAGTCCCATCCGGCTTCTTTACTGGTAATAATAGGATGTTCCAGGGTAACTGGCACTTGATCAGGATTCCCTTTTTTCTCAGGTGATCTATGTGTTCAACCATGCCCAACTGTGCTTCATGGAGGATCAGATACTGCCTCTGCCAGACTGGGACTGCTCCAGACTTCAGGTTGATGATGATGGGTGCATGGTTCTATGCCATTCCAGGTGGGTTTCTTTCTGCCCAAACCTGGGGGAAAGTTCCAGCAGTTTTTCAGGATTCTGGCTTGAATTTTCTTCTGTATGAAGTCTCCATTCCTTGCTTCAGGTACAGTGATGAGGAGAGTGAAGCCAGTCTTGAGGCTTAAGCTTTCTGGCCCCTTAGGTTTGAAGGTAATCTGGGCTCCCAGTTTAATTAAGAGGTCCCTACCAAGTAGGGGAACAGGACATTCAGGCAGGTACAGAAATTCATGAGTCACTTCGTGGCCACCAAACTTAAAAGTTCTCCACTGGCAAAAAGGCCGTTGATTTGACTGGTTTCCAGTTGCGTCTAGGATGTTAGCAGTTTTCCCACTAAAAGGGGTAACAGGGGTTGTGACCACAGAATATTCAGTGCCAGTGTCTACCACAAATTCACTGGTTGGCCTCCAACCTGTATTTTGACCTTGGGCTCTTGGGGGCCAAGTTCCAGTGAGCCCTGTTGCTCCTATTCAGAGTCGAGTCCCGCCAGCCCAATCAGATGGTCCTGGGGCTCAGGTCGCTATTTCCCTTTGGTAATGTTCCTTCCATGTGCCTGATTATTTTGGGGGCACTCATTTTTCCAGTGTCCACTTTCTATGCAGTAGGCACATTGGTCTCTGGCCAGAGGCACCCTTTTGGTGCTTGTCCCCCCATTTCGAGGTGGCCCCCCTTGTCTGGTGGGGTCAGGATTCCCCAAGGCTGCTGCCAGTAGGGAGGCTTGATGCTTCACTCACTTCTTGGCCTCTCATTCAGTGGCTTCATCTCAATTGATGAACACTTTATTGGAAACCTCAAGGAGTTGAGAGATGTTGATTCCAGCAAACTCTTCTAATTTTTGGAGCTTTATTTTAATGTCTGATGCTGCCTGTACTACAAAGGCAGCATTCACCATTCTCTGGTTTTCTGAAGCCTCAGGGTCAAAAGGGGTGTAGACTCTGAAGGCCTCACAAAGTCATACATAGAAATCTCCTTGAAATTCTTCAGGTTTTTGAGTGTCTAAAGTCATCTTTGTCATGTTTGTGGGTCGTTTTGCCCATTCTCAGACCCCTTGTAGAAGTGCTTCTTGATATTGCTGGAGTGCAGCCCGTCCCTGATCAGTGTTGAAGTCCTAGTTGAGTTGGGCCTCTGGCACCACTTCTTTTGCCCAATCTTCTCAGTTTAAGATGCCATTAGGGGCCTGCTCCTGCGGCCACTTTCCGGCTTTCATCAGAATCCATCGTCTCTTCTCTGTATTTAACAAAGTCAGGAAGAGTTGGCGGCAATCATCCCAAGTGAGAGGATGGGTTTGGAAAATGGATTTCATGAGATCAATAAAGGCCTGGGTCTTTTCTGGGTAAGAAGGGGTGTGGTGTTTCCAGTTTGAGAAATCTGTCGTTATGAAGGGCTGGTAATACAAAACAGGTCTCCTGGGTCAGATGGTCCCATCATCGCTGATCTGGGCTGGACCCTGTCTCTCATGGAGGGGCATTTGTAACATGTGTTGCACCAACCAGAGCCTCCTTGCTATTGGTGTTCTGGGACTTTCTTCAAAGGGGGTCAATGGTCCCAGATGGATGAAGGTGGGGGTGTTTCTGGGAGATCTGCCTCTGCTCCCAGGTTAGGAGTGGGGGAGGCTGGAGAGGCTGGAGCATATGGTAGGGGTGGTGGGTCTTCTTCTGGGGATCCTTGATGAATGACCAGTTTCCAGGGCCCCATTCCTTGCACAACTAAGACCCTGCTCATCCTTTTTTCCCATTGCAGAATTGAACCCAAGGGGACAGTGTCTGGGCTATTTCTAATCAAGAGTCGATGTAGGGAAACTGATCAGAATGGCTGGAAGTTCTTGTGACAACCAGCCACACTTCATGGAACTTGGCTACATCTAGGGTCCCTTCTGATGGCCAGTCAACATTAAAAGTGGGCCACTCTAATTCATATTGGGTTTGGAGGATGCTGGGGTTCATCTGGATGCCATAATCTCCAGAAAAGCCCTTTTTAAAATTCTTAAGCATGCAGTCTAAGACAGTGGGTTTTGACTGTGATGAGCCCATACCCTGTGTTGGTGGTGCAGGATAGACAAAGGAAGGGGTTGCCTCTTTTGAGGCTACTCAGATGCCCACCTGTCCATGTCTTTCATGAGAGCTTCTGCTTGTCTTAGCTGAGGCACCCAGGCAGAGTTCCGTTGGGCTGATACGCCACATGATGTAGCCATGGAAAATAGATTAGTGTCCACTCAGGCTCTGTAGCACAGGCCATGGAGTCACAGACTGGAATAACAGAGGCAAGCCTCTGTCATCCTCACACACACACAACCACTCAGAAGTTGCAAAGTACCTTCCAGAAGGATTAACATTGATAAGTCCACACCCTGAATCAGTGGCACAAGACAGACAAAGGAAGGGGTTGCCTCTTCTGAGGCCACTCAGATGCCCACATGTCTGCATTTTTCATGAGAACTTTGGCTTGTCTTAGCTAAGGCGCCCGGGCAGAGTTCGAGTGGGCTGATATGCGATATAACGTAGTGACGGAAAACAAGTTAGGGCCCACTCAAGCTCCATAGCACAGTCCCTGGAGTCACAGACTGTAATAACAGAGGCAAGCCTCTGTCATCCTCATTCACACACAGTTGTTTCAACTGTATCACTGAAAAAAGCTTTCTTTCAAGTGGGACACAGTTCTGGTAGTCTTTAAGAAAAGGACAGGATAGTAATGGTAACAATGATGTTAAGGAAAGAAGAATAACATTTTCCAATGAATTTCAGCAATTCCTATTTAAATATATCTAGTGGGAAAAAAATTGCAGTATGTATATTTTTATCTGAGTTAAGAAATAATGAAGAATTTCTACCAGGTAAAAGTAATGAGGAGTAAATGGTAGTATAGAGGAACTAGAACAACTGATTTTGCATTTTATTTTCTAAACACAATTTTAAATTGACATTTCTATAATAAACATTTGACTTTTTAAAAAACAGAAGAAATTAATTTTTTCCAAGTTTGCAGTATATCATCTATGTTTGCATGTGTGTATGCATATAACAACCACACCTCAATTAACTGCAAACAAACATTCTGTACATTATTTTACATTTTTCAAAAAATTTAATTGTATTCACCTTTTATGGAAAACTACCTCTCAAACTCTGTTCTTTTGTTTTTGTGATTTTTTTTAAACTTTCTTTATATATGCCAAGTAGTTAATGTTAGGTAAACACACACACACCTTTCTTCTATGTGCCATTCTTTATCACACACTTATCTACATTATATTTTCTATGTGAGGAAAAATAGAAGAACATAAAGGCAGTTTATGTTGTATTTGTAACAAATACAAAGATATTAGTTTTTAAAGCAGCAGTAAGACATGTACATAAGTATCAATTGCAGACTTTCAAATAAATTAATGACTTACATTGATTATGATTAATGTAAACAATCATAAATACTTTGATGATTTGGGCTATTGTGGTATAATTAAATGTAATTAGAAAATAAAACAAGTAAATGAGAGCATATAAAAATTAGAAACCCCATATTGTCAAGTATTTATGTTTTAAGGGCAAAGTGAGCTGTGTATATATGCAAATATATCTGTTTTTGTGGCCACATTCAGACATTATCAACTGGGTATTATTTATATTACATAGGTTAAATTTACTTTGTTTAAAATTTGTATTTAATAATATTAAGGTATGCTTTTTGAATAAAATATGTCAATGTTCATATATAAAGGAGAGATTAATAATGTTTCTTGGTAAGGAACTGAGCATGAATATTCCTAGAAACACAATAGCTGCATTGTATGTTTTTATCAATAATTCTAAAAACTGAAATTTGTTATTAAAATAGGACTAACACAATTCATCACCAACCAATCCCAAACTATTTTCAAAGTTTTCCTCATCACTAGGCTCCTAAGTTTTTTTTAATTTTATTTTACTTTTTTTATCTTAACCTCTTGTGGTTTCATTTGCTCCAGAAAGAGCCTTGTGGAAAGAAGAGATGGACAATGACAACCTCACTACTCTGAATGAATTCCTCCTCATAGGGCTATCTGATCTCCCTGAGGTTCTCTATCCTCTCTTTGTGCTTTCTGCTCTCATCTATGTGGTCACCTTGATGGGAAATAGTACAATTTTCCTTGCCATTGGGATTGAGAAAAAGCTGCACACACCCATATATTACTTCTTGGCAAATTTGTCCCTCTTAGACTTATTCTGCCCGTCCGCTACTGTTCTCATGGTGCTTGAGAACCTTCTGACTATGAAGCAAAACACTTCTTTGTCAGGTGTGCTTTGCAGCTGTATTTCTTGGTGGCCCTGGCAGGGACTGAGGTCTTCTTTCTGGCCGTCATAGCTTATGACCAGTATGTGGCCATATATTTCCCCCTTCATTACACCCTCATCATGACCAAGGTACACTGTGCCAAGCTGACAGGTGGAATGTGGGCAGCAGGGTTTCTAAACTCCCTCCTGCATATGTTGTTCATCTTTTGCCTGTCTTTCAGTAAGTCTGTTCAGGTTAACCAGTATTACTGTGACATCCCTCCAGTGGTGGCACTCTCCTGTTCTTTCACGTACCTTGCAGAGGTGGTTGTTTTAGTGGTCGCAGGTATATTAGGGATCAGTGCTTTTCTAATCACCTCTATTTCTTATATCTACATCATATCCACCATCCTGAAGATCCTGTCATCTGAAGGGAAGCGCAAAACCTTCTCCACATGCACTTCCCACCTCCTGGTGGTATGTTTGTTTTATGGCACAGCAATATTTACATATGTCCACTCTTTCCCTACTCATCACTCCCCAAAGAGCAACAGGCTCATCTCAATGCTGTGTGGGGTTATCACATCAATATTAAACCCCTTCATCTACAGCTTGAGAAATACAGAGGTTAAAGGGGGACTTAGAAAGTTTTTATGTCATAAAACATGTTTACAGTTCACATAATATTGACAAAATTAATTAATTAGCACATTACTAAAATTCTATTCATAGGAAGAATTGGAATAATTCATAGAAAAACAATTGTATCTAGATATCTTTCTTTATGATATAGACATGCATATGTATACTCAGGAATTTACACAATATTGTGCATACACACACATACATATGCCTAAAGTTATGCATATCTCTATCCTTTGGTATCATAAAAAAGTTATGATGCAAATATAGACATTTTTAAGAGTAAAATAGTGACTATATATTTCACTGGGTTAAATGGTGTATACTGGACCAGTCTTATGTAAATTGGAATCTGTGGCCACATAATCTATGTCCATAGCCCCAGACAGAGCTCCACATGTATCTATACCTATATTTATCTTTATCTGTGTATGTCATCTCTACGTTTGTATTAACTATACCACTTGTATCTATATATGCTTTTTAAAAAATTTTTATAGCAAACTATTTATAGCTATTCCTCTTATTTCTTTACATTAATTGTCTACCTGCTTATCCTCATAAGCCACTTTACTATATCATTGTAATCTTCTTCTTCTTCATATTATTTTCCATTGGCTCTGTATTTTCCACTTTTCTCTTTTTCCTGTGACCACATCCTTTCTTGTTTCCACCTGTCCCTCCAAGTGCAGCACATACTTTTCTCTCTCTCTGCTATCATTCGATGTATTACCATCATCCTAATTTCAATATGTACAAAACTGAAAGTACCATTTTCTACCAACAAAAACACTTGAACATAACTTTGAATTGGATAACATTAAGTTGGTTATTTTTATCAATTTTTCCTAGTGACTCAGATTAAAATTGCCAAAATTAAGTTCTACACTTTCTTGAGGCTCAGTACTTGAACTCTGTGTGAATAAAGAGCTGTCATATCACACCATGGGTTACTCACCATCCTCACTTTATTTTCTTATCCCCCCACCTCTATAAATTCACAAGTTTCCCTCTGGACCTCTGCTTATGTAATGAATAATTAGAAATCAGCAATGATATATACATTTCTCCTTAATATTCTCAAACGCTCTGCATTCCTATTACTTCCTAAAATAGCCCCCAGTCTGGTGGTCACATTTCTTTGTGTTCTATTATAACAGGCAATATCCACATTTTTGCTGCATTTCCTTACAATTCATCCTCTAACATTCAATATCTTCTCTCTTCCTCTTAACCACATTCTATCCTTTCTTTACAAATTGTGTAGCTATCATATCACTAGTAAAACAATCTTGCATTATTCAAAGATGTAAAGTTCTTTCTTTTTCTGGACTATCATTGCTCTATTGGCTGTTTTCAAAGATTCATTAAAATATAATATTATCACCTGTAGCTTTTATATACAAGCTAGAGGTTATAAGCACTTTGAGATAACAAGCTTTGGGATCAAGTTCATTTTTTCAAACCTCAGCAAACCTCAATATATATCTCAATATATATCTTCTTCAAATTTACAGAGATATTCATAGCAGTTTTTTTTAATCAAATATCTGCTACTAAGATTTAGACAGAGTAGTAAAATCCATACAATATTAAACGATGAAATGAAATAATAATTGCACTTTTTGATATTTGCTTTTTATTCTCAATAGCATTCTTTATAAGTGATATGAAAAACAAATATAATTCCCATTGTATAAAAATATCATTCCATTATTAAATGAAATACATAAAATTAAGTAGATCTTTAAATCTCAAACGATTGTTCATTTTATATACCTGAAAATCAAATCTTTATTTAATATTTCATAACTAAGTTGAACTAATTGTCTTCATCAAACTTGTTGGATATCCGTCTTTTATCTGTATTAGCGGAACCACTGTGGAAATCAAATTCTGACATCCTGTAATTAGATTAGAAATTATGTGCTGCAGGGGAAGGATAGAGGATTTGAGGGGTGACTGCTAAGTGGTAGGTGTTTGTTTTGATTAATGAAAATGCTCTAAAATTTATTGTAGTAATGAATATACAACTCTGTGATAAAACCAAAAGTACACTTTAGATAAATTGCATGATATGTGAATATATCTCAATAAAAGTACTTTTAAAATAAAGAAACAATTTTTTTCTCGCCAAAAATAATGTGTTTCTCACTAAATCTTAAACAAATTATATCTTTTTAGGACAAGACTGGAAGATTGTTGAAAAATGTTAAAAGATAAAGTTTAGAAATTCTCAAGCATATTATAAAATATAATTTTTTGTAAAGTATGTTTTTGAAGAATGACAAATTTGGTGAAATCATTGTAATTCTAATTTATTCTTATTAAATAAGGAAAATATCCTTGAAATACAATTAAAATGGTGGATTTCTCTTTAGTTCCACATTGAGATATATTGGGAAAATTGTGCTGAACTCATGATATATTTAAGTTGAATGAAGTTGGTGGGTGACATGCTTTTCCTGGTCTTGTGTAGATGAGACTATCTAAATCTAGATATAATAAGAAATTGATGATGACATTATTTTTCTTAAAGATACCATAGTTGCTGTCTTAGAAAAAATAATGGGGATTATATTCCTCTACCTCTCTCTTCCCTAAAAGTCACAGTTGTCTTAAGTTCCTGGCCAAATTACTTGACAGTTATGTTTTGAGTAACTTCTCATGGGATATTGCTGCAAAATTAGCAGGATTGTGAATAGATAGTCCAACTTCAAATAGATACTCCTTTAAAATTCAAGGGGTACTTGGTTCATCCATTCATCATGGTGTATACACACAATGGAATATTATGCAGCAGCAAGAAGAAATTAAATTGTGAAGCATATGACAACATGGATGTACCTGGAGGACATTATGTTGAGTGAAGCAAGCCAGATACAAAGGACAGTTACCATATGATTGTGTTATTATGAACTAAACATATTGTGCAAACTCATGGGGTTAATAATTAGAATATTGGTCACCAGAAAATAGAAGGAGGTAGATAATGGAAAGCTGAGGGTTAATATGTGCAGAATTGGTGAGAAGGTTGTTTGTAAAATTTTGGAAATGAATAGAAATGGTGAAAGCATATCATGGTATTTGTAACTAGCAGAGCTATTATATGTGTAAGACAGTGGTTGAAATGGAAAGTCTAAGGTCATTTGCATTACAAAAAGAAAGCTAAAAATGGTAACATGCGACTGCAAGTGACAGTAAAACCTCATGCAAAACATGAATATGGGTGATATTGGATATATAAGACTTTTCTTACAAAATATAAATACAAATATTCTAGAGAGAAGGAAAAAGAATAGCAGCTATATATGGCAGGGGAAGCATAGGTGATGATTTTTCCTTGTTTTATTATTATTACTATTATTATTATTATTGGAATAATGAAAGTGCTCTAAGTGGTTGAAGTGATGAATGCACAATTATGTGATTGCACTGAATACCATTGATTATATTCTTTGGATAGATTTATGCTTTATTAATATATATAAAAATTTACTTGATAAAAAAATTCAAGACACAGAAGAGATGTGACAAAAGTTTTTAAGTTTTGATAATTGGTACTTGTGTAAATAATTTGACAACTTATATATTATGTCAAAAACAGACTGACAGCCATCTTAGAGGCAATACTGGTGACTGGAAGAATGGTAGAATTTCTTTTTTACAGAGGGAAGTAGAAGGACTTTCCTTTTATTAGAAGAAAAAAAAAATTGCTGGCAGGGAGATACAGAGGAAACAATGACAAATATGATAAAATTACCGGTAATTTAAAAAGTTGTTTAGTTTTGAAAAGTTCTTTTGTTTATGAGTCCATTTTGTTGTAATACAGGATATTTCTATACAAGCAGTTAACGTGTATACATTTATTTATTTATTTATTATTTATTATGTAAAAGTTACACAAAAATTATAGAGATTCCCATATGCCCCACCTCCCACACTTCCGACAACCTCCCACATAAAAATCCTTCATTAGTGTGGCACATCACCTCCAATGGATATACACATCCTGGGGCTTTGTTATTAAACATGGACTGTAGTTCACATTGTAGACCATACTCTCTCCCACAGAGTTCTGCATGTTATATGATGATATAAAATGGCTTATATCTGTCATTGCAATGTTACACAGGATAATTCTCAAGTCCCAAAAAAGCTCCTGTATTACAACTGCTTTTCCATCTCCCTGCCCCCAGTGTCCAGTGGCCACTGGTTCCACATTAATGTTGTAATTTCTTCCATTCCTTGAATCACAATATGTCTATAACAGAATACCAGCAAGTCCACTCTAGTCCATAGCTCTTCTCACAATCCTGAGGAGTCTGGGATGGTGATATCCACTACAACTCCAAGTGAGAGGGGGCTTATGTCCCATGGACAAGATGGATAGAATTATCCTGTCTGCAGCTGCAGACTCTTTCCATTCCCTGTGATGGCCATTGTCCATCATCATCTGCCCGCCAGGTGTCCTGGGTGGGTCCATTGAGCTGTAGAGTAAAAGTTGCAGCTCCACTGATAATCCGGGCCCAACTGGCACATGGACAGCCCAAAGACAACAGTCTCTGGATGTACACATACGAACTCCAGCACAATGTATAGGTTGGAATAGAAGGGACAGATGAACCATGTGCAGGGATGACATATTAGTTTCCAACTGTCTCAATCTTAGGAGCACAGATTCCAAAGTAAGGCCCACTTATAAGGCACCAAACTCTGGAGCTATCTGCCCTGACATAGGCCATGCAGTTCTTCAGAGCCCTCAGGAGTCCCTCTATTTGGAGTGATATTCACTTTGGAAGACTGTGAGGTCCTACTGAGATGTGCATAAACGTTACTCCTGGGATGACCTCCTAACTCCCTTTGAAGTCTCTTAGCCATATAAATTCATTTTTCTTTACCATTTCCCCCTTTTATTCAAGGTCTTTTTCCAGTTGTATTGCCAGTTGGCATTTGGTAATAATCCCTCAATGCCAGTGGGACTCATCACCGGGGGTCATGTCCCACGCTGGGAGGAAGGTAATGCATTCGTATGCTGAGTTTGACTGAGAGAGCGTTCACATTTGAGCAACAAGGAGGCTCTCAGGAGGCAAGGTGTAAGCACACTATAACAATAGGTTAGGTTTCAATTTCAAGAGCAAATTCTCACAAGGCTAGTCATCAAAACAAGAGCATATCAGAGGATTATCCTCCTTTGCCAGACACTGCCCCTGAACTTGGGGGACTGTTGCTGCTCCCATGGAGAATGTGGCAGAACTCTGTATGATGTGAATTCAGTATTCTCTCATTTATTGTGTGATTCTCCACCGAGTGTGACCATGTCCCATGAACATTTGAACAATTTTGTATACCTTGTATATATGTTCAGGTGAACTTCTTCCCATGCACCCCCCATCCCTGACACCCCCCACCAATGAACCTCTCCAACCCCAGCTATAACCATTTTGTGATCCAAAGCTTCTTTAAAGATGAAGGCAATATAATAGCCAAATACAAATAATAGGAAAATGAAATAATAATGATAAGTTTAAATGTAAGATATAAAATACACGAAAACTTAAAAAAATCTAAAAATAAAATTAAAAGATTGGGATATTCAAAAAATGGGAAAACAAATTAAAAAAAATTTTTTTTTGACATTTTGCCTTTTATCATTGCAATATCTGGTGTCCAGTCTGTACCGTGGCACCTACCGCCCCTCACTCCCCAGTGTCTCACACTTTTTCATTTAATTTTCATATAAGATTTAGGTCACAGCAAAATCACACACAGAATATTATAGACTCTTATATAACCAACCTCTTTCCCCTTTCCTCATCGCATATTAAAACCTTTATGTATGTGGATAGTAGCATTGTTATAACTGATATACAGATAGTGAAACATAGCTACTAAACACTGTCAATGTTTTACAGTATGGTTTATATTTTAAACCATAAATTTTATAAATTTTTGATGATATTTACCATGTCCTGTGCCCATCACTGTAAGGTAATGAAAAACATTTCCACTACCACTAAATACCCCCTTTTTGATCCAGTGTGTTCCTCCCTTCCTATCCAGCCGGGGCTCATGACGACTTCCTGACTTGACTCTTTGGATGACAAAATTCATAGTTACATGCAACAAGAGGTCTTGGCACACTGGTTTGTCCTCCCGTATTAGAACTACACTTGATCTTAAGAGACACCCACCTGTCTATTTCTTTTTTTTTACTTTTTTATTTTTTTATTTACTTTATTTTTATTTTGGGTAAAAATCAAATTTTTCACAATACAAAACCAATATTTGTAAAATGATATACAAATATATATGCATATATGTGCATTTGCTTACATAAATGTTATTTTATATATACATATATTTTAAAAGGTGCTTTGATTTCCTAAATGTTAGACAGAAATTACAGGGATTCCCATGTTGCCCACCTCCCACACCTCCCATAACATCCCACATAAACATCTTTCATTAGTGTGGCACATCACCTGCAATGGATATACACATCCTGGGGCTTTGCCAATAAGCATAGACCACAGTTCATATCGTAGACCACACTCTCTCCCACACAGTTCTGCATGGTATATGCTGATGTAAAATCACCTATATGCGTTGCCGCAACATCACTCAGGAAAACCACCAAGTCCTGAAAAAGCCCCTGTATTACAACTGTCCTTCCCCACACAGCCACGAAAGTGTCTAGTGGCCACTGGCTCCACTCACTGTTATAATTTCTTCCATTGCTTGAATCACTATATGTCTACAACAGAATACCATTAAGTCCACTCTAGTCCATTGCTCTTCCGCCAACCCTGAAGGGACTGAGATGGTGATGTCCACTCCAACTTCAAGTGAGAGTGGGCTTATATCCAAGGATATGGTGGATGGGATTATCCTGCCTGCAGCTGCAGGCTCTCTCCTTCCCTGGGATGGCCATTGTCCATCATGCACTTTTCACCAGATGACTTGGGTAAGTCCATTGAGCTGTAGATTAGGTATTGCATCTCCACTTAGATTCCAGGAATAGCTGGCACATAGGTAGGCCAGAGGCTCCAGTCCTTTGAAGTACACCTGCAAACTTTAGCATCACATATAGGTTTGAATAGAAGGGCCTGATGGACCATGTGCAGGGAGGACTCATTTGAGTCCAAATCTGTCACTCTCAGGAGCACAGATTCCAAAGTAGAGCCCACTGATAAAGTGTCAATCTCTGGGGCTATCCACCCTTATATAGGACCTGGGTGTCTCCAGAGCCCTCAGGAGCCCCTCTGTATGGGGTGATATCCACTTTGGTGTTCTATGAGATCCTACTGAGGTGTGCGTAAGCGTTACCTCTGGGAGGACCTCCTGACTCTCTTTGAAATCTCTTAGCCACGTGAACTCTTTTGTCTTTACCTTTTTCCCCTTTTATTCAAGGTCTTTTTCCAGTTGTGTTGCAAATTGGCACTTGTTTTTAATCCCTCGTTGCAAGGGAGGCTCATCCCCAGGAGTCATGTCCCACACTGGGGGGAAGGTAATATATTCATATGCTGAGTTTGGCTTAGAGAGAGGCCACATTTGAGCAATAAGGAGGCTGTCAGGTGGCAACTCTTAGGCACCCCATAACAATAGGCTAAGTTTCAAGTACAAGAGCAAAGACTCATAAGGCTAGTCATCAATAACAGGAACCCATCAGTGGGCCATCCTCTTTTGCCAGACACTGCCTCTGCACTCAGTGGACTGTTGCTGCTCCCGTGAAGAATGTGGCAGAACTCTCCATGCTGGGAATTCAGATTCCCTCATTTATTGAGTAATTGTCTACCCACCATGACCATGCCCCATCCCTTGATCATTTGAACAATTTTATATATCTTTCATGTATATTCAGATGAACTTACTCCCATGAATCCCCCATCCCAGACACCCCCCACCAATCAACCTCTGCCGCCCCCATTGTAACCCTTCTGTGATCTATTCCTCCTTGAAGATGAAGCTCATATAATAACCAAATACAATTAATAGGAAAATGAAATAATAATGATAAGCTTAAATGCAAGAGATAATATACAAGGAAACTCAGAAAAAAAACCTAAAAATAAAATATAGTTAGCAGATTGGGACATTCAAAAAAATGGGAAAAAACAAAAGAAAATCCTTTTAAAAATTTATTCTTTTTTCCTTTTATCACAGCATTATCGGATGTCCAGTTTACCGTGACACCTTTCCCCTCTCATTCCCCAGTGACTCCCAAATTTTCATTTAAATTTCAAAGAAGTTTTTGGTCACAGAAAAGTCACACATGGAATACTAGAGACTCCCACATGACCATCCTCCCTCCCCCTTCCGCACACCATATTAAAAGCTTTTTTTAAAAATGGATGTTAGCATTGTTATAGCTGTTATACAGGTAGTGAAATATAGCAACTAAACATTGTCAATGTTTTACAGTTTAGTTTACAATTTAGACTGTACAGTGTAATAATTTTTGATGATATTTACCATGTCCTGTGTCCATTACTGTAAGGTAATGAAAAACCTTTCCCATGACCACTAAGTACCCATTTGATCTTTTCTTTTCCTTCCCATCCCCTTGGGGCATATGACACTCCCCTGTCTTGACTCATGGAATGACAAGATTCATAGTTACATGCCCTGGGTATTGTAACCTGCCCTTCCTAATCTACCCATCTGTCAATGCTGCACCACCAAACTCAGTAATATCACTACCCATCTGTCCTATCCTTCAATATGCAACCATACTCTATCACTTTACCATAGATTATGTCCATATGGGTGATGTCTCATAATCTACTCTTTTCTTTCTCTCCCTTGCTAACTGGTCTTTCAGAGGATGGTTCTCAGAGACTTCTCACTTTTCTCAATTCAAATCAGTGAGGTCATATAGTGTTCATCCTTCAATGCCTGGCTTTCTTCACTCAACATATGGTCTTCAAGATTCATCCATGTTATTCCGAGGGTTATCACTTTATTTCTCCTTACAGCTGAGCAATATTCCATTGTATGTATGTACCACATATTGTTTATCCATTCATCTGTTGATGGGCATCTGGGATGATTCCAATATTTGGCAATAGTTAACAATGACGATATGAATATTGCTCTGCATATATCTGTTTGTATCTTTGCTTTCAATTCTGGTTCTCTGGCCCTTAGTGATTTCCAATTTCATTCCACTGTGGTCAGAGAAATTACTTTGTATAATTTCAATCTTCCTGAATTCATTGAGATTGGTTCTGTGGCCTAGCATGTGGTCTATCTTGCAGTATGATCCATGTGCACTCAAGAAAATATGTATCTTGCTCTATTTGTATGCAGCGTTCTATTTGTGTCTATTAGGTCCAGATCCTCTAATGTGTTATTCATAGTCTTTGTTTCTTTATTGATTTTCTGTCTAGATGTTCTGTTTAAGGATGATAATGGTGTATTAAAGTCCCCCACTATAATTGTAGAGGTACTTATGACTCCATTTAATTTATCCAGTGTTTGCCTCATGTATTTTGAGGCGCCCTGATTAGGTGCATAAATGTTTATGATTGTTCTTTGTTTTGAAAGATTACCCCTTTTACTAATATATAGTATCCATTTTTGTCTTTTACAATAGTTTTGCATTTAAAGTTTATTTTGTCTAATATTAGGATAGCCACTCCTTTCCTTTTTTTGGTTTTTGTTTTCTTGTAAAATTGTTTTCCAGCCTTTCACATTCAGTCTCTTTGAATCCCTGGGTATAAGGTTGGTTTCTTATAGACAGCATGTAGTTGGATCATATTTCCTTATCCATTCTGCCAATCTGTGTCTCTTGCCTGGTGAGTTTAATTCATTAAGTTTCAGTGTTATTACTCTCAATAAATTATGTACATCAGCCATATTTTTTTAAGGTTTATGCATGTCATATATTGTTTTTATTTCTCTTTTTGTCTTGTCAGTCGTTCTGCAATCTCATCCAACTCTCTCTCTCCCATATTTTCCTTTCAACCTGTAGAAATATCTGTTTATCTGTGAATATTTTCAACTCTCCATCATTTTTGAACACCAGCTTTGCTAGATAGAGAATTTGTGGCTGGAAGATTTTTTCTTTATTACCTTGACTATGTCATACCACTGTCTTTTTGTCTCCATGGTTTCAGATGGGAAATCAGCACTTAATCTTATTGAGCTTCCCTTGTATGTGATATTTCTCTTTTCTCTTGCTGCCTTGAGTATTTTCTCTTTGTCTTGATCATTGGACATTTTGATAATTATATGTCTTGGAGTAGGCCTGTTGGGATTTTTACTGTTTGGGTGCATTGTGTTTCCTGGACTGTATGTCCATCTCCCTCAATAGGGTTGGGAAGTTTTCAGCCATTATTTCCTTCAACACTCCTTCTGTTCCCTGTCCCTTCTCTTCTCCTTCTGGGCTGCCTATAATGCATATGTTTGCATGTTTTGTGGTGTCAGTTAAATCCCTAAGTCCCTGTTGGATTTTTTCTGTCTTTTTATCTTTGTGTTTTATTATCTGTTTGATTTCAAATGTACTGTCTTCCACATCATTAATTCTTTCTTCTGCCTGTTCAAATCTGCTCTAATGTGATTCCTGTGTCTTTTTGATTTCTTGGATTGTGGCATTCATCACCATCATATCCGTTTACTTTTTATGTATGTTCACAATTTCTTCAGTATGTTCTCCCAGTGTCTTCTTAATATCCTTAATCTCTTCCTTCACTTCATTGATTTGGTCCATTAAATTTGATTGGACAGCTTTGATTATTTGTTTGAAGTTCTGCATCTCTTCCTCGTATTTAGTTTGCTCATTGGACTATGCCATGTATTCCTGTTTCTCAGTATGGTGTGTAATTTTTTGTTGCCCTCCAGTCATCATTTTATCTTGATGGGTTTATTCACTTGATTAGCTTTTCTCTCTGCTCTAGAGTTTTATTTAGCTGGTCATTCTGTGTGTGTGTTAAGTTTTCTCTTTGACATTTTGTTCTTCTTGTTCTATTTCCTTGCCTTTTTTTATGGTCTCTTGATGGAAAAAGATTAGGGTCACAGGATTCAAAAGAGGTAAGACAGTAAAAAGTATAATAGCAATATTAATAAAAGTTAGAAGAGGATCTGTATAAGACTTAGTAAAATGAATATTTAACTCATGTAGGCAATGTTGAGTAATAGGGGATAAATTTGGAGTACCTACAATGGAATGGGAAACTAAATAGAGAAAAATATATAGAATGATTTAAAAGGCTAGAATGATGAGGAGAGACAGAAAGAGTAAAGAAAGGGCTGAAAGGAAAAAGTTAATAAAAAAAAAAGAAAACAATCAAGACAAGATAGAAATTGAAACCCATGAAATTGAAGACTAATGAGGAAAGGTGGACTGTAAGAACTACAACAGGAAGCTGAAGATGGAAAGATGAAAGAAGGAAAAGAGAAAGTGTTGGTAGACAAAATCAATATACACAGAAAATGGGAAATCAAGGAAGAAGAAGTACAACAAAGAGGAAACAAGCTAGTATCATCTAATTTTTAAAAAAGGGGGGGGGTAGGGAAGAGGAAAGAAAAGCAAGAAACAAACAAACAAACAAGAAAAACCAATAAAACACAGAAGCAAACAGTCAAACAAAACTAAGGAAGAGCAGTGTTCCTTCTTGGGCCCTTATGGAGCCTCTCAGCTTGCTTGTGTTCATCAATCAATTACCCTGCAGGCTTTTCTCTGTGGGTTTTGAGGCAGATTTTAGTGAGTAAACAAAGTTAAATTTTTTTAAAGTAACCTTTTGTTTTTGAGAAATAAGGGACCCAAAAGAAGGTCTCTTCTAGACCACCCCCTCCACCAAGGTTACCCTAAACAGGCTCATGGAAACTTATCAAACACTTCTGACTACCTGACTCCCCCAGGGTCGCTGAAACTCTGATACTCCTCAGTGTGGAACTATAAAATTGGCTGACTCTGCCCTCTCATGATCCAAGCTTCCGTATCCCAGGGTGGCTAGGTAAATCAGGCTTCCTCATCAGATTCACCTCTCACCTCAGCCCAGTGCCACTCCAAGCTGGCTTCTGTGCTCCCCAAAGCTGCAAGGGTATCCAGGCAATGAAATCCACAGAAAGGAAACCCCTCTCCACCCTCTGCCAGAATCCTCCCATGCTCAGAATGTGGTTCCTCTCACCAGGTTGCCGGTGAGAGTTGAGACTTATCTGAGACCTTTGCCCTGAGGGTGGAACTTAGCTATCCACATCTGCAATTTCCAGCTTAGGGAAAAATCACTTTTTTTTTTTTTTTTT